>DWHP01003999.1:0-12928 GCA_018247895.1 Parnassius honrathi
CTGGTGAGGTTGACAAATTGCCACTCCCAGCCGGATTCCTACGGCGATGCGCAAGCTTTCCCCATCAAGCAATGTGCTGAGATTACTTGATGGTAGAGCATGTAGTAGAGCACCAATGCCACCAAATTTGATAGGTAAAGTGGCTTGATTCGAGGCTATTGTATTTAATCTCAAATTTAGAATTTTTTCTAAAGCAATTTTAAGATTACTATATTCTCTCTTTGAAAATTTTCTTGGTGTTAATAAAAAGATGTTGCAATATTTACTTGCTTAAACTTGTGTACAATAATTGCATACAAAATTATCTCGATCCACCTCATGTAAACAATTCCTTTCAATTCTTTAATGGTATTATTGAGTGCGAATAATTATTGCAATTTTTCGTACAGTGTAAACGGGATATTAGTAGCAGATAATTAGCGGGATGGTTTGTCTGTATAAATTTGCATATAATAGAGACAAGTGTCACCGGTGTCGTTTAATTATCTGTGTAATTATTGCTACCTCTGTGACACGCTTAACCGAATCACCTTAATGACATTGCTTTTTTAAGGAATTCTATTGTTATTCTCTTTTTCACCTTGACAGCTATTGACAACATTTAAGCGAGACTTCGGCTAGGTAACAAAGTATTTTAGAAAGAGTAATAAAATTGATATATTTATGTTAATCATAGTTTGTAAAATTTCATGTCCACGAGGCTGATAACACAATGATGAACTCCCTTTTTTGGAATTAATTGCGATTAGACTGGCTGTTAACTTACCACCATACCATATTGCAAAAATATTTTAGACCATGAATATTAAACGGCTATGTTAATATACGTAAACATTGATCAGTGCACATCAATCTTACATTAGGTATATATTTTTAAGCGTACTTTTTTATTCATTATATATTTACCGCCACGAATTCTAAAAGATAAATGATAAAACTGGCAAATATTTGAAGCCGATCCATTCATGCTAGGACTAGGTAAGGATAAAGGTAAGAGTTAACTCCTATAATATAACTGCAGCGGTTTATTTATAGGATTTATTTTGTTTCATCTTAGTACTTTGATGGGCATTCTAGCCTTCTTAGTTTGTAATTGTCCAAGTGCTCTTTCCATCAAGGTGGACCCTTAGTTTTTTTCGTATATAAGAGAAGGCAAACTAGCTTGCGGCTTACCTAATAGTAAGTGTCAATCGTCGCCTATGAACGACTGCAACACCAGGGGGAATTGCAGGTGTGTTGTTGGCTTTTATAAAAAGGAGTTAGCTTGTTTTTCAAAAGTATCTAAATAGTATCGGACCGAAAAAATAGCCGGTGGTAAACGATTCCACAAAGAATTCGTGCGGAGAAGAAAACTCCTAGTAAATCGCACAGTGGTGGACCGCCTGGCATCCAACTCGTGTGGATGGTATCGTAAGTTTTGTTCCAATGTGTGGTGGTAGAGTTTAGAGGGTGGAATTTATCCTTACAATTTCTGTGACCGCTAAACGTAGTAAATGCGATAGAAAATGTATATTAGGGATACCATATCCCTTCGCAGCGTCGAGCCGATCAGAAAGAACTCGGTCTTTGACGATTCGAGCCGCTCTTCGTCGGATGCTGTCAAGTGGAGAAGTTGGCACTGGTTTGCCCGGCCCAAAGATTTGAACATGTGATGCCGAACCAGCGAAATCATCCAATATTATAGAAAACAGTATATGGATTGCAAAGTGTCTTAAATCATTATAGATACATACTGATTTTTAAATTTGAAACCTTGTAGATTAAGATATCGTTTGAATTAATAGCACAGTTTATTGAAATAAAAATTATTTTTGTTATTAGCAGTTAGGTTGATTGTCTAATAACTTGAAATCATATAGCGTTCTATTTTTCAAAGTTAAACCCAACAGAGGGTTGCAGTCACATCAAGAGCGTACCTAGACCGACGGTCTTTTTGTTTGCATGTTTGATAAACCTACAACAAATGAGTTATTTCCTTTTACTTACTTTAATTCCTCTAGTTTCGTAATACTTTGTAACTACTTAATAAAATATTAGAAATAAAACATTTCAAATGTTATTGTATGTACTTAATTAAAATAATAATTTCAGAATAAAATAATAAAAAGGAACTTTTGTTATTGAATATGATATTTATTAGTTTTGTTATCACTAATTGCAACCGGTTAGGCGCGCACATATAAGGGAATTTTTAATAGTATTTTGTTCAATACTGTTCTTCTCTTCAGTGATTTTAGTAAAAAGAGTTGTTGGATACCAACTCTTAATGTATATTAAAATATCTCTTTATAATTTCAAAACCTTGATTACGAATCGCGATATGCTTACAATATTTTTTTTAATTCTATGCTAGCTATGCAACTACTTTATATATTATAATAATTTGAAATTCTTAATCGCCATGGAAGTGCGTGTAATTTAATTACATAAAAATAATTGACACGTGAAAACTGGCACGAAACAATGACATTTTTCTTCACAGGGAATCCATTTATGTACTTGCAATAATAAACAAAAACAAAATGTTTTCGAAGGCCTCTTTGGAACATGACACCGGCTACGTATGAGAACGACAAGATTGCTATCAGCGTATAACAGAACTGTGACGATCTACAGTCCCCACGCACATCTCCCACAATTGTTTCCGATTTTATGTGCATCAGGCACACAGAATTAGAAAGTAAATTATCTTTATAAGGTACATAATATCACCACGAGGTGCACAGATTAAAAGTATTTTTTTTACGAAATTGAAGCGATTAACAAACTAACAGTCCACTGGAAGGTACCTAAGTGGCTACTTCAGCCAAGTTCATAACAAACAATCTTAGAGATGCTTTGTCACCTCTGAGGACTTAGGTGCAATGCCTTACAATCTATAACTATAATGGCTCTTTTTACCTTTTATATCGACACA
Source organism: Parnassius honrathi (assembly GCA_018247895.1). NCBI lineage: Eukaryota > Metazoa > Arthropoda > Insecta > Lepidoptera > Papilionidae > Parnassius > Parnassius honrathi. The sequence continues at coordinate 2,918 of DWHP01003999.1, forward strand.
CAGCAGTGTATGAAACGCGGCACGCAACTCTAGCGTTAAACGCAACGTGGAAGGGATAGCCGTGAATGTCGTATCAGCATGGGGGACAAAATGCGACTGGAGATCCAATCAGCGCGTGCGAACGATACGCACGGCCAATCATACGCAATAATGCGCAATACGGCCAATTATGTGCAATAACGGTCGCCGCTAGACTTTCGTGCCGCGAGTTATACGCGCTGTTATATGACTACAGAAACAGTTAAAAAGGTGTGACCCGGACGGATTCCTAAGCAGAAAAGAAGTCCTGCCACTAAGTTTTTTTTAAAATATGTGGCTTTAAAATTCTAAACCTATTTTCTTTTTTTAATACTTAAATAATTTCAGTTTCACGCTCCACGTAAACTGTTGGAAATTGGACAGTGACATGGATGGATAAAAATACTATGTTTTAATTGCAATTAGTAAATCCGTGTGGTGGTAGCGTATCACCCCATTTCTTCCCGTGGTAAAAGGCGACCGTAGAAAATGCTAATGAGATCTCATGGCATCCGATGGGTAATGGTATAACAATATTGCTTACGCCAGCCATGAAGTTCCAGAGCAGTGACCTGGAGCAGTACCGCAAGTTCAAGTCGTCTTGCACTGATATTTATATGTGTTATACTGATACTGGTATTTATATGATTAAGGGAAATTCAGCCTAAAACGAGCGGTTAACATATCCGGTGCAGAGCCGAGAGATCCAGAGTTCATTAGAGCACTTCACAAGTTCACTGTTGAACATAGGCCTCCTCCAGAGAATGCCACAAAGCACGTTCCTGGGCCACTTGTATCCATTGAATTCCTGCAAGTCTTACCAGATCGTCACTCCATCTATTGCGGAATCGGCCTACACTTTGACTACAGTTACAAGGCTGCCACTCGAGAACCTTTTTTCCCCATCAGTTGTCGGTTCTTTGAGCTATACGACCGGCCCATTGTCACATCAGCTTACTAATCCGTTGGTCTATTTCGGTCACTCTCGTTCTACTGCGTATATCCTCATTTCTAAGTTTATTACGCAGAGAAACCCGAGCATAGCTCACTTCATAGGTCGCTGAGCGGCCTTGAGCGTTTTAATACGGCCAGCAGTGAAGGACCATGTTTCAGATCCATAGGTCATCACTAGCAACAGGCACTGGTTGTACAATCTCGTTTTTAGGTTTTCAGGTGTACCTGACAAGAAGATGTGTCGTAATTTTACCTTAGTTCTCATGGATGAATACTATTCTGTGGGCATCTTTGTTTGAATTTAGTTGAACTATACTTATATTAGCATGTAGAATACTAGCACTAAACAACAGCTTAATGCTACTGTGTTTCGTCTGGCGAGTGTAAAGAAAAAGAGACCCTTTCTACTCTAAGTCGTACAATTCCGCAAAAATTACCGGTGGTATTCGATTTTACAAGGAAGTTATGTGAGAAAGAAAACTTCCGATTTAAGATCGAACCCAAAACACAATAAATCGGTAGTCTATTGATATACTAGATTTGCCGTCGTTATAATGATGTATTATTATAATAGCAACAATGCCACATCCAACAATAACTAGCTTCAAGAAAACATCGAATCACAGAGGCAAGTAACAAATTAGGAAAATTTGTTCCCGCGGTTTGCATACAAATTACTATATGAGATCGTCTATTGTTTGAACACTATCGTCCGAGGTATCTCACCGACGATGTACGAGTTCCGTGTCCGTGTGTAATGTCCATTATGTCCATCTTGTTCTGTGACCTCTATTATAGTTTTATAATTGAGTTGACTTGACTGGGATTGACCTCGAACATCATCTCATTATAAAATCATTGCTCCCATAACTAGCACTTTTTTATTCAAATAAGGATAACATAAATAATATAAAAATTTAATAAAACTTAAAAAACGCATTGATCATGAGCTATGGTGACTAGAGAAAATTATCCTGGCGATCCTGATCGCGATTCTAGAACAACAGTTGTTATGTTATTGTATTATAATCGGCCTTTGATACGAGTTGTAAGTTTTTAAGTCAATCGTCGTCATTAGGTTGGTGAAAATTACATTAAAAGATTCCGATGTTAAATCGTTGCTAATACATATAGAAAGTAAATTTAATTAAATGTGCGTTGTGAACCTTGAGGGCAAAGATGTAATGCCTCTTCGCTAGTAAAATTCATCTTCAGTTCTTCTTACTCACTATACGAAACACAACAGTGCTATGCTGATATTTTACGATGGTATTTTGTAAAAGGTTATTATTCTCCGGTCGAGCCAGGAATCCAGTTTAATTACAAGTTGTAGGTCGTTCCAAATCATACCTCAGGGGACAATACACCCGTTTTTTACATATTTAAAGTTGGCGGCATTTTGTATCGACGGACGGCAGTGATTACGTATAAATATATTTTTAACAAACAAATATATAAATAATATTAAATAGCTGTTTTTGAACGTGGTAGATCCATACTGCAGCTATTAGGGCCGTAGCATGAATAAGTAGGCTCGACCGGGGAAGGAGCCAGCTCTCACAGAATACCATAACTGCTGTGTTTCATATGCTGAGTGTAGAGAACCAGAGAGCCTTTTAATTAGATACAAGGCGTTCCATTTTGACAACGCATATACATTTTAATTTTTAATAAAGGACGAATGTAGATGTCTATGGGTCACAGTATTCACTTATCATCAGGTGGACTTTGTACTCGTTTGTCACTCTTATCTCTATGTATAAAAACAAATTGGAGTCCGTTAGGCTTGCAAAAACTCGGAAATAGCTCGACCAATTTTAATTAATTTTTTTATGTGTATTTGATTGGGGCCCTGGATGGTTTAAAAACTCAATTGGACCCGATAGGTGACGCTGTTATCGAGATGCAGAAATCACTCGTGCGAAGTCGGGGCGGATCGAAGAAAAATCCGTTACCCCAAAAACCCCTGAGCCTAGCGGTTGCGCGTAGCCTGTGTCACATACGATGTGGCGTATTTAGAAAATGGATATCATTTAGCTCAACGCTGCATTGAGACTAAAACGCTGGATTTCACTGAACCTGAGTAAATTTCCCTTATTTATGTCATAATGTCTGTTTTTATTATAACTGCACCCACGAAATTGCCCTCCCCTTCTAGTGCCTATTCACAAGCAAAGAGAAAAGAGAATTTAAGCTTCGAAAATATTACCAAAACCCCGTACCTAATTAACTCTGAGGGCTCTTAATTAGTCCCTATTGTAACATGACAAGAGAACCGGCAATTTCGGAACATATTTCGAAATTTATACACATGGCTATGAAGATAGGCGAACAAAGAATCAACTCAATTTATAAAATATCTAAGTAATTATCGAATTATTTATTAATAAGAAAGAAAAACATTAGGTCCTATCAAAATTCAACTCATAAACATAGACTAGACCCCTCTTTATATCTCTTTGATTACTTCATATTTGCTAATTTTGTCAAGCTTGTTGGTGATCGCAGTTTTTTATTATTTTGAACTCGTAACAGGAAACTGCTGCTGGCCTTCTTCTGGTTTATTTCCCTTTGTTTTTTGACGACATCCGCTGGATGGCGTAGGGAAGTCTATATTCTTACACTGCTATTACATAGTTCTTTAATTTATGTATTATAATATAATATATATCGTTAATTATGTCTACTTATATTTACGCGATTATTATAAATGTAACAAAGCTGATTTTACGGAATTTATCGCAAATGTTTTCTTTTGTATATTTTAGCCCATAAAACTTCATACCTAGATATGGGCCTCTCTAACGTAGAGAGATTTGCCTCAATAGGTATATATGTCGTTAGACGGGTTGTCGATTACTGTACCGGGTGTTTTGCATCTTTTTCTATAGGATAACGGTGGCAAATGAGCACACAGTCCACCTGATGGTAAGTGGTTTCCGCAGCTCCATAGTTGTCTACGTCAATCTTCGATCACAAATCCAAATGCAGATGCGTTGTCACCCTTAAGGACTAAGATGGTATGCTTCTTTACCAGTAAAAAGGGTTTCCGGTTCTCTACACTCACCGTACGAAACATAGTAGCGATAAGCTGCTATTTTACGCTGATATTCTGTGAGCGCGTGGTCCTTCCCCGGTCGAGCCGACCTATTCGTGTTACAACTATACCTCTAATATAGCTGCAGCATGGCTCTACCACGTATAAGTATTAGTTAGAATGTACGTGCGCTTTCGACCCTATAATTTTGTCACTACTATAAATTTATATTATTACATGGAACACCGATGTTTTGTTGGCAGGAATTGTGTGTATCAACCAAATGTTTGGTCAACAAATCACAGCAAGACCTTAAAAAACGTTTAACTAAATCATCGTTTCTGTTCTAAAATGGTCTCTCTTTAGATAATTATAGGTTTCTACTCGTTTCGAGTCACTTTTCACGTGCATCCCGGGGAACAAATCAAGTATTAGAGACGGCGGGTGTCGCCTTCTCTGTTCCACGCACAAGAAGAGTACGATTTAAAAGTCCGCTGTTAAAACGGACATAGAATTAGTATGTCGCAAAAAAAAATGGACGCGGTGATTGTACACCTAGCAGTTCGGAGTTTTACAAATTATCACCGCGGGCGAGATCTTTCGCTTGTCACTGAGCTGAAGGGGTTTTAGCAATAAATTATTAAGCATACGTAACTACTATTATTATACATGTCATAACTCTTAAAGTAATGTAATTTGACTAAAATGATTCTTAATATTTAATTAACAATTTCTTTATCATAAAATGTATTGATCATTTAATTACGTGGTGTGTGAGCTGTGCGTGAGTTCAGTTGAACCATTGGGAAACAAGTCCTACTGGTTATACTGAATAATGTTTATGTATGTGGTCCATGGTGCTAAAGCCTTTTCGGAAACCATCCTGTTCGGGAGGCTGGAAGTCGTCGAGTCTACGTGCGAGACGATTCGTAACGACTCTCGACAAAAGCACGCAGGCGAAAGAAAGGTAATCGGCTTGTAGTTCTTCAAGAGAGCGTTGTCGCCTTTCCTTAGGAACAAGATCACCGCACTTCTGCTCCACGCCTCTGGAGTAGGGTTACCATGAAAGACGAGATTAAAGAAATAATTTCAAGTATTGTTTTTCCACCCGCTTTCAGCAGCTTCGCTGTAATTCCATACTCGCCTGGGGCGGGCTAGTTTAATTTTTAGATACCAATAAAAGTTGGGCTTATGACTAAAGTCAAAGAATGTCTTATTAATAAATAACAAAATAATTGTGTGTGTATATTACTAAATCAAATAACAAATATTACATATACCAACGTTATTAGGTTGAAACAGATATCGTCTTTTACTTCTTAGGAGCGTGGAACTGAATTTTATTCTAGAGCTTCTTCTTACTTATAGCACGTAAATAATCAAGCTGCAGGCTCTTCTATACCATACGTGGTAACGCCACGCTGCAGCTATATTATGGTTGTAGCACGAATGGGTCAGCTCGGCCGGGGAAGGACCACGCTCTTACAGAATACCAACGAAAATAGCAGCTTAATACCGCCGTGTTTTGTATGGTGAGTGTAGAAAACCGGAGACCCTTTTTGACTGAAAGCGAGGCATTTTAACTCAGTCCTCGGGGGTGACAACGCATCTGCATTTTGATTCTTAATCGAGGGTAAATGTAGATGTCTATAGGTCACAGCATCCATTTACCATCAGGTGGACAGTGTGGTCGTTTGTCACACTTATTCTATATAAAAAAACACTATAGAATAAAATGCTGCGGGGATAGTCTTACTATATATAATATGTCAGTCCATTCATCCATTTCCTTCACTTAATTATTTTATAAATTCTGATAGGTACATTACTTATGGTGGCTCACATGATGCAAGTTACTGATACCCCAAATCATCCCGAGGGTGTCGTAAGAAGCGACAGAGGGAAACAAATCAGGAGATGGGTAGCAACGTCTTCTTAATAACAAGCAGTATTAAAAATAAAAACTGCAGTTGCCAATCCGCTTGGCAAGGTTGGCGACTATGGCATAATATACATATGGCAATTATGGCCTCTGAGTCAATCTATGCGACAGGCCTTTTTTAGCAGTTGACTTTAATAGGCTGTAATTACCGTTACGATACGGTGTTCGAAAATAAGAAGGTGTTATCTTTTTATAGGCATTTACATTCGTGATTATTTACTTAAAGTTATTGACTAAATATTGTTATAGGCTTTTTCAACAAATTAGTGTGTATCGAGTCCTAGGTTTGATTAAAGTTCAAGTCCTTTAAAAGCCCCGAAAATATAGAACGAGTACCCAGCTGGACTCGTTCTATATTTTTCTCCAATTTGCTTATTACCTAACCCATAAACTAAAATCGCACCAATAATTTTCTTACCAACCAGTTAAAATTAACAATCTATACAATATGTATTAGATATAATATTTACTACTCTATAAATTGAGTAGCAGTAACGAACAAGAGAATTTAACAAAAGAAACAAAAGAAGATACATCTATTTGTCAGGACAACAGTTTGTCTTAATTCTATTTATTGGCACATTTTTCATAATTTGACAAGTTTAGGCAATTTTGACACTTGAAAACATTTCCACAAAGTGGTATTGGCTATGGTTTAGCTTTATGTAAACATGGTTTCAATAAAATTGAATGCTATCGGTTACCTTGACAAGATGGAGCACGACAGCGCGTCACGTCGACTCGTATCTTCACACTAAGTGCTGGAGATGGCGCGCAGAATACTAATGAAGTTCTTCAGAGATAAAGCATGTAGTGACGCGAACACGTGTTTCCTTAATTATTCTATCAATATAATTGGTTGTTTTACGGATACTTTGTAATATATTTGTGTTTATTACATTAATAAGTGTGAGCCGTGGTAGCTCAAGGGCTAAGCGCTCGCTGTGTATTTCATAGTACGTGAGCAACCCGGGTTCGATCCCCGCCGGCACCAATGAAATTGTCAATTGCAACAAATTAAGTGCTGATTTACCATGCGCTCGGTGGTGAACGATAACATCGTGAGGAAACCTGAATGTCTTACAATTAAGAAAAATTTTTTTTTATATATATATTAGTCACTATACATGCAAGAAATCGATGGATTTTTAACAGTGGTAGAACCACGCGGCAGCTTTTGCTGTTGTACGCATGGGCCGTCTCAAACAGGGGTTGTACCACGACGTCACAGAATACCAGCGTCAAGTAAAAGCTCTGCTTCTGCGTTTCATCTGGTAAGTTCAGGTGGCCGGAGACACAATTTTGCCTCCCCACCAGCATGGTAGCGGAATTAAATAAGAGACTACACAGGAGAGTTGGTAATGAAGGATCCGTTGCTGAGTACCCCCGACCAAGCTACTCCACGCATGAGCATGGGTGCTCGGGCTACCTTGCGTATTCTGGAGGGGGGGGGGAAGGGCAAAATTCCGCTCAACACCAAAACTGCTCGAGGCAACGGCGACGGTGGCGGCCAGGTCGGCCTTGAACTTTCTGACCAAAACGTAGGTGTCTTGAAGGATTCAGACCTGTCCATCGTTTGGCTACGCGTAGACAGCGACGACCATCCACACGGCTATGGGTGCCTCTATAGGTCCAATAGCAGTGATTACTTGCAGCAGCAGATCCCATCTGCAGAGATTGTGATCTTTGGCGATTTTTACGCTCATCATGCCGAATGGCTCGCTTCACGTCTACCCATTTATACGGGGAGGTATGTTTATGACTTCTCTTTGGTATATGGTCAGACACAGCTGGTTAATTCGCCTACACGGATTCCAGATGTGGAGGATCACGCACCTTCTCTGTAGGACCTTCCGCTGACCTCTCATTCGGACGGATATCAAGTCTCCGTCGGCGCCCTTTTTTGCTCCTTAGACCATTGTCTGATCGGAATTGTGGTGACGCTCACGCTGCCTTCGAGGTTGCGTTCTGTACGCTGCTGCCATGTTTGGCATTACAGGTCGGCGGATTTGGACGGAATGCGGTTTTCTTTCATCATACTCATGGTGGCAGGTACGCTCCTCGCTGGATGATCCCAGCGCTGTTACTGACTGGAACGGAACCATTTATTCAATCATCTGTGTTATCAGGCCTAGGCTTACGCCTTGGCGACTCGGGATGTAAACACTGCCAAGAGTTAATGCTAAGGCAAAGTATGAGCATATTGGCTGAAATAGCGAGAAATTAGCTCACCGTCTCTCGCTAAGGCTTTCAAGGGAATTTCTGTAAGCCATCTCTACCACATCTGCACAGGGAGAACGATTAACTGGCCCATACTGCAAACGAGAAGGACGATCTTTTAGACTCTCTTTTTGCATTCAAATCGACTCTTGATTACGGGGTGAACATACCGCCGATCATCCCACGGTGTAAGTGCTTTATGCCTAATGTGCGATTCACACAGTGCTCAGTACGTAAAACATTCCTCTCCCTGGATATTCAAGTCGAATAGGCCTGACGAAATCCCCTGTATTGTGCTGAAAACGTGTGCTGGATTTGGCACCGGTTCCAACGCGTCATTTCCGGTACTCCTACTCCCAAGGTGTAGTAACAAATTTATGGAAGACAGCTTTCCTGCACCCGATCCCTAAAAAGCTCCGGTCCGTCCAACAACAGGTCTATCGTTATCAGTTCCTTGTTCTCTATAATAATGGAGTCCATTACTAACAGCCAGCTCTTGTGGTACCTTGAGAACCACCAGCTGATTAGTTACAGCCAGTATGGTTTCCCTTGGGGTCGCTCAGCTATCTTATCTAATAAATATATGGGCGCATCAATCGAGTCCAAGGAGGAGGCTTTGGCGGTTAGTTTGGACATAGCGAAGGTCTTTCGTCGGGTATGGCACAAAGCGCTTCTCTCAAAGATTCCTTCCTATAGGCTTCTCGAGAAATTGTGCAATTGGGTCACCAGTTTTGCTGTCTGATTAGAGAAGGTCACAGTAAACGGTGCATGCTCCGATTGCAGTCCTATTAACGCTGGCGTTCCACAAGGCTGCGTGCTATCGCAAACGCTGTTTCTTCCGCATATCAATGATATGCTGCAAACCCGTAACATTCATTGCTATGCAGATGACAGCACTGGTGATGGTCTGTACACCGGCCGTGCCAATATTTCTCGAGAAAACGTCTCCGAGGACCGGAACAAACTTGAGTCTGAAGTTGAGTCCTTGCTTTACAAAGTCTCGGATTGGGGCGACTAAATCTAGTCCATTTTAACCTCAGAAGACACAAGTTTGTGCGTTAACCACTAAAAATAACCCCCTTGTCTTATCTCCTCAGTTTCAAGGCACTCCTTTTGTTGACTCAGCCGGTATCGGAATCCTCGGCGTTGACATATCGAAGGATGTGCAGTTTCATGGTCACCTGGAAGAGAAGGCCAAATTGGCCACTAAAAAGCTAGGAGTCCTCAGCAGAGCGTGGCCGTATTTCATGCCGACACACCGCCTGCAACTTTACAAGGCGCAGGTTCGGCCACACATGGAATACTGCTCTCGTCTCTGGGCCGGTGCTCCCCAGTGCGCCAGCTTCTTCCATTTGACTGCATCCAGCGCAGAGCTACTTGAATCGTCGACGACCGGGTCCTCTCCGCTCGGCGAGATACACTGGCGCTACGAAGGGATGTTGCATCTCTTTGCATTTTTATCGCATCTGCCACGAGCAGCGCTCTGAGGAATTGTTCGGATTAATTCACGTTGCCAAATTTCACGAACGCACATCGCGGAAAAACTTCCGATATCATCCACACCATTTTCCGCGTACGACTTCTCTGTGTAATAGTTTACCACTGGCTATATTTTTTTATGGGATAGGGTGACAAACGAGCACATAGTCCAGCTGATGGTAAGTGGTTGCTGTGGCCCATAGTCATTTACATCTATCCTCAATTACAAATTAAAATACAGATGCGTTGTCACCCGTGAGGATTAAGATGGAATGCCTCGTTTACAGTAAAAAGGGTCTCCGGTTCTCTACACTCACTATACGAAATACAGCAGCATTAAGCTACTATTTCACGCTGGTAT
>DWHP01004000.1:0-12926 GCA_018247895.1 Parnassius honrathi
AAATAGCCTATGAAAAATGTATGGAAGACTGGGTGAAGCGTTGGAGATGTTGTATTGCAAGCGATGGGGCCTACTTTAAAGGCGATAAAATAAATTTAGATGAATAATTTGTATTTTTTGTTTTATTGACAAATTCCCGATAGTACACAGAAGGTATATGCTAGTCTACGAATACGGATCTCTATCTCTGTTAGCTTGTTACACTTACGTATCTATTTATCTGTGGTTTCTGTTGTGTCAGCTATCAGCTGTCACAGACTCATTCACATGGAGGTTAGTGGCAGTATTATCATTTGTGGCAGATTTCTGCCATTTTGGCAGATTTGATACCTAAATTTGAACTCTGACAGACTAAACTGACGATTAAAAAAAGTGGCAGATATGAAAGAAAACTTTATTATCTCTGAAATACATGTTTGTATATTAGTATTTTTATTGCATTTATTTGGTAGGAAATTATTTACTGAGGTGGCAACATTTGTCCAGAGAGTACGGGGATTTCCCGTTTGTTCTACCTTTATGGTATGCCGTATGATGACGAACGGTAACGAATCAGATATAAGGTTTGTTTTATTATTAATCTGATAATCTGATCTGCCACCTTATTCTCGTTTGGCGTTTAATGTGTGCAGTTGTGTCTTTATATTGAAGAGAAAATACGATCACTCCTACCTACCTGAGTGGGAGCAAGATTCTTTGCTTTCGTCCTGGCTTTCCAGAGCTCAGGAGGATCCTGATATTGCATTTTGCAAAGCTTGCAATTGTATATTAGTTACAAGATTGTCTTCATTAAATGAACATGTGTCAACCCAAAAACATAAGAAGCATATGCTTGGATATAGCGCAAATCATCGGTTAGTATTTTACAATAAATGTAAACATGTTTTTATTATTCTATATACTATTTTCCTGGACATTGTAAATTTAGATAAACAAATATTATTATATTATTTCAGGTGCAAAAGTTTTTAAGAGTTCTACCTTAGAAGAGGAAGTCAAAAAAGCAGAACTTAATTTTTGTGCCATGCTAGTGGAATACAATTTACCGTTTTGATTAATGGATCATTTGAGCGAAATTATCTCAAAATGCTTTTACGATTCTGAAATTGTCAAGTCATTTTCCTGCAAGAAACCTAAGCAGCAGCGGTAATGTACAATGTTTTAAAGCCAGAGCTAGAAGCAGAGATGCTTGCCGATTTAAAATCGTGTAAAAACATAAAAAGTCGTACAACAATATTTTCCTTGGTTATAGATGAGACCACATATGTCACAACCACATCAACTCTTGCTGTTGTTACCAAATATTATTCCGAAAAAGATCTTCAGGTAAAAACAAAATGTTTAACTTTGATAGACTTGAATGATGCATCAGCCCAAGCTTTGTTCGATGCACTTTCTGAAGCTTTAACTAAAGCTAACCTTAATATTAAAGATGTAATTGGTTTTGAGGCTGACACTACTAATGTTATGTTTGGCGAACAAGGCCAAAATAAGACATGTCACTCCATTCCCATGGCATATTCATTAAGTGTGTATGAAATTCTACTGCTTTGTGTGTATCTCACGCCAGTAAAAACTTTATACCACTGGCTATTAACCAAATAGTGTAAGAGGTTTGTGGATATTTTGCACATAGTAGTAAAAGAAAAAGGGAATTTGCTGATTTATTCGCACTGAAAGGCATAAAATATTAAAACATTACAAAATTCGCTGACTATGTTTGTATGCATGTATTAAAAGAATTTTGGAGCAATGGGATGTCCTCAAACTTGTTTTTCAGTCCTTGTTTCTAGATGACAAATATATTTTCAGCTGAATTCTTATGTAATAGTTTGAATGACAAGGTATATAAACTTTATTTGTATGCTTTGGATTATATACTACAAATAATAACCAAACTGAACACTATATTTCAAGGAGGTGATACGACAGTCCACATAGCATTTAAAGACATTTTTGATGTGTGTGTTAACTTTTAAAGTTGTTATATAAAGGGAAATTGTTTAAAAACCAAAGATGCGCTTTGTATAGATCCAAAATCTAGTGTGAACTTTTGACCTCTAAAGCAATTGTATTTAGGCGTGAACGTTAGTAAAGAAATTAATCTTCTATCTGCAGATGAAAGTTTAAAACCTGTAATTCAATCTTTCCTTCAAAGACAGCAAACATTTTTGATTGAACTCTGTAATCAGTTAAAAAATCGTTTGCCACTGAGCAATGTTTTTAAAGACTTACATTTTCTAGACCCCCAAATGTTGTTTACAAAAATTTTGTATCAACAGTAAACATTGCAAATAAATTTCCCAATATAGTAGATGAAAATGGTCTTCAAAAAGTTGACGACGAATTTCGACAAATGAAATTCGACAAAAGTGTAAGCGATTTGTTGGAATCTGGTGGGACTAGCACCAGTACAATTTTAAGTGTGGACAAATTAATAAAGCTATTTTGAAAATGCATGATGCAAATGGAGTTCCGATATATCCAAATATTTCAAACTACGCAAAAGCTCTCTTATGTTTGCTAATGTCAAATGCCTCTAGCGAGAGAATATTCTCGCAAGTAAACTTAAATAAAACGAACACAAGAAACTGGTTTCTAAACAAACATGTATCCGCTTTAATCACAACAAAAGAAGGTATGAAAGAACACGGAGACTGTATCTCCTTTAAACCAGCGAAAGAAATTATTAAAAATATCTCGTTGAAATTACTATATAACGACAATGAACAAAATGAAGAGTATGAAGCAAATGTTGACAAATAGTAATAATGGTATCGTATACTATAGTAAGAATAATAGTGTAAAGTATCTTAATGAAAAAAAGTGAAATATTGTAGAATAAAGAAGCTCTTTTGAATACATTGTATTTTATTTTTTCATACTCGTCTCCGGGTATACAATAATATGATGGTATATTTTTGGCATTTCGTGGAGTCGGTTTGGCAGATTTTTTTCCAGTGTGTAGCAGATTTGCCATTTTTGAGATAGTCACACTGGGTAACCCATGGAGTGGAGATGACTTTTATTGACCGAACCTACTATTTTCTACGGTGATCGTTCTCCTGTTCTTTAACCTCCATGCTCTAACCTTCATGTTCCCGATTATACTAGCTTATCTATGGACAGCCCCGTCTACGCCAAGAGAGCCCAATGGCTTATGGAAAATTATTATATATTGCCTAATAAAGAAAAAACCGAACTTATCTAGTTCAGGAGTAGGGTATACTCCGAGGCGTCAGCGTGGTGTGAAGGTAGTGTGGGTGTGTATGTGAAAGTACGGTGTGTGGTGAATGTTTAACTGACATCACCAAGACAGGCCGGAACCCGCCGTCGCTGCACTGCTCCAAAGGCGCCCCACTTCCGGCGCCGAACTCCAGTCTCACTTCACTTAGCACAAAACTACAGTCTAAGTTGATATACAGTCAAGGTTTAGAGTTCGATCAAATAAGCGAATGCACTTCGTTCTATATAGAATGCCACGTAAGTTACACCTCGATGCCAATTACAGTTCAAATTACTTAGTTCGGTATTAAAATGCCACCTATACAATCCCTCGACACAAATTTGTAACAAGAGAAGTTAAACCTATCGCTCGATATCAAATAAAGACCTCGTTATAACATTTATTAACGAAACTACACTAAAACAATGGCGGCCGTCAAGCGTCTAACAATTTCGGTTTAACTTGAGGTTCGCGGGTTCAATTTTCTCCCAATGCGGTGCTGCGATTCACAGCTTCAAACCAACTGACTCAGAGGCACGACCTCTATCGCCACAAGAATTTCTCCCCCCGCGCATACGCTATCAACCGGTCCCCGCGCAATCGGGCGCAAACACTGTAACTTTTTTCTTTGATTACTGTTTTAAAATCGTCTATTTGCTGATAACATACTGGGCCAAAAAAAATATTTTTTCATTTATAATTTTATCCCTTTATATTTATTGTACTAATAAATAAGTTTAAATACTACATTTTTGTTTCACAAAAGCATTTTATTAAAATATATGAATGTCGAGTTTAAAACGAATTTTTTTGTGGTGATCCCGTACGAAACCGCGTACAAACCGACAGACTGTTGAACTTGGCGAAACTATAAGCGTTCCTTCTTGTGTTACTACGGAACATTGTTCGACTGAATTTTGCTAATGCTGTGAGTTTTTCTCTTTTTCTTAGGGAAACTATCGATATAGAATATCGACGTGGTAGCATCGCAATTAATTTGTCCGTCTTACACTCGTAACTTTTTCTATGTCGATGTATTTAACCTACATGTTTGCGTAAAATGTAATAAGTGTTGGATATTTAAAATCGTGTGCCATAGTGACAAAAATTTTTATTGAGTAGGTGTGCAGTGCCGTCTATGTAGTGTTTCCTCACCCGCATTAAAAATGACAGACTTTTTGTTCGTAACATTAGGCGCATTATTTGTCCTTTGGGTGGAATGGTCTAAGTTTACGTTATTTAGTCACTTCAATCTCTTAAATCATCTTATCAAGTCCGAACAATAATAATACTCTTCTTATATTCATATCCTGTTTTCACTCACCACTAATTATTTTTTCCACTTTACTCCCTAGAAATTTGCTACTTATAAAATATATGTGTCATTTCTCCACAAACACGGCTCGCGTACGTACATGATCAAGACACTGACTAAAAACATTTCATTCACTTCTTTAAATTTATAGCACTTCAGCTCATATTACATATTATTTAATTGTTTCACATACGCGGCTCCCGTATTTACATGATCAAGATTATGGGCAAAATCATTATACAATTTTTAAAGGAAAATCTCATTTCCCTCAATACTAATAGATTAATACTCATCCTGCATTTTATAGTATCCGAATAACCTTAAAAATTAATCGGTTATTAGGTTTTCCAAACTTTCAGCTGATAAGGCTAATATTATGTGGATATGCTAACCTCCGAAAATGTTTCTTTACCTTACTTACACCTACACACTGTCAACACTTTTCTGGAACGGAATCACAGATCCCGTAGTAGCTACAACACTTTCGCTACGTGGATTCAATGTGCCGCCGTTCGACAGGAATTCTTCCGGGTCGGCAATAAAAGTCAGGCCATGACTGCACTCACCCGAGGACTGCGCGACCAAGCCTTAACTGTTTTGAAAGCTCTCGGTAAGAAAGTGACTAACGAGTAGATCTTTGATGCGTTTAAGGCAAGATATGGCGACGCTCACCTGTAACATGTATTTTGTGCGCAGCTCAAAGATCGCATGCAACGCATCCACGAAAATCTACAGCCGTGGGCTCTTAAGATGGAAAAACAGGTTCGAAAAGCATACCAGTTTGTACCTGCGCTAATTGAAGGGAACCTGATGCAGACATTCATCGACGACATCCACGACCTTGAAGTCAGAACTGCTATGAGGCTCGGGAACCACGACATGCTTAAGGAATCCTTGGCACATACACTGGAGGTGGAAACCGTGCGACAGGATCATCATTCCCATCACGTCAGGGAGGTTGCAGCAGCTACAGTTCGGGATCGCAATATAGGATACAGCCCTAGGTACTACAGCTGTAGACAAAGTGAACTGTAGAAAGGGAAAGTGATCGATATCGATAGGGCAGTGCGATTAACAGCACTACCCGGCAGCAGCAGGGAAATGAGCAAAAGCCAGGACCGAGGGGCGAGTGCTGGCTGATGATAAAAGAGACCCAAGGATTTCAATCTCACAAATCCATGATGGGAACAGCCTAATCATCGGGCATGAGATCAATGGAATGCCGTGTAAACTGATCATAGACACTGGAGCCTCTCACACGGTTGTCAGTTCCCAACTTATAAGTCAGTCAGTTAAGGACTCCGCATACAACCGGGAACGCATTAATTTGGTAACAGCCACATACCTGTCCTTGGAGAGCAGATGATGTTGAAGCTAATCAACATGATCTACCTGCATAATGTTATCGACTGCATTCGGGGCCTAGACTTTATGAGGAATAATTGTTTTGAGATCGATCGAAGTGGATTAGTTGCGTCGGTGCCAATATCTATCGAGTGAGACCCCCAGCAAGGATGCATAAACAAGAGTGACCACACTTTTAGAAGACGGTCACAGCGTTCTCTCCCCGAACGAAATGATCAAGGCGAAGAAGTTATTACTCAAGTATGCCGATGTATTCTCATCAAACATAGGGACGTAGGGAAGACTGGCTTAGTTTAACACAAAATAAACACAGGAGAAGAATTGCCTATCCGTCAGCGACAAGAAGAAGAACGACCGGTAGCACGTGAAATAGAAAGTGAAAACCATGATGGCGGGAATGGTGAAAGATGGTTTTATTGAACCTTCATCTAGTTCATGGTGTTCACCCGTAGTGCTGGTTAGGAAGAAAGATGGCAGCGTGCGGGTTTGTGTTGACTACCGCCGTCTGAACGATATTACAATTATTAGCATTTTTTTTTAATTTTTTCTTATTTTTTTTTTTTTTTCTTTTGTCTCATTTTGATTTTTATGTTACTGAGTACTGTCAATTTTACTTTATTTTCCCTCTTTCACTTATACTCTGTTTATTGTGCATTTATCATTTACTGTTACCAATTTAATATTACTTTGTGAATAACGGTGCTGGTTACATAATGACTAATATTATTTATAAAATGTTATTTGGTTTAAGCATTATTATGTAATTGTTTGTTGTCCTGAATAAATTAAAAAAAACGTTGCATCAGTCGCAAGTTATTAGGGATAATAACCTATACACATATATCTTTTTATGGTAAAAACTTCAAATGCACCTGGCGTATGACTATGGACCTCAAAACGTAAAGACCCGTCGAAATTATCAGGTTCAAATATCGGACAAAATCATCACGATTATTACATACTTCTTGCACTGTCCTCTATAAAAAGCTCGTATTTTATGATCTTATTATGTAAAAGTTCCTAATTAACAGTATTAAAAAGGTGACTCCCGTACATTTTACGTCATACACACACGTTAGCACTTTACACTCTTACTATAAGTTGGTCGACGGCTCGTGGGTTCAATCCAGTGGCTTAGTTAGGGCTCCAAATTAGGACAAGCATAAGATATGGTTTTGTGTTTTTAGCAGTTTTATAAAAATACACCAATCTTGATGTGTCTCCACTCTTCAGTTGCGTATTCAGTGCTATCGAGGGCGTGTTTGACAAAGCACACAGAAAAGCATAGATTGCTAGATAGATTGTATGACATATCAGCAATTGCATACCTTCGGTGGCTTTGAAATAAACCATTCGGGTCGGTGCTTGAGCGAAAGAAAAATTTATTTACAAACAAAACAATACATGAACAAAAGAAAATCATGAACAAAGTACAAACAATGTACAAAAAAAACACAAATTATTTATATTCCAAATTGAATCGTCTCTCTTTCTTAAGGAAATATTTGATTACGTCCGCGTAAAACGTTTTGATTGTACCAATAACTGTTTTTCAATTGCGATTATTGGTAAGTCTGAAAGACGCTCTTGACCTTGTGTATTTCTCAAATAAATATGTATGCTCTTCAGTAATGAGAAAGCACATTCCCCGGAGGAACATATGGCTGGAACAGTTACGACGAGATAAGCTAACTTTAAAAGCCTCTTCAAGACTATTTTCGCTCATTGAGGGTTCGAAAACACTGCCGATTTTTTAATTCATGGGATGAATACAATGAAATCAATTGGTATTTCAATATTTGCTTATCAGAATGGTTTGCGTAATTTTCAAGTAATGAATCTTATGCCTCTAAAGGAAATATACTATATTTTTAAAATAGTTTGTTGTTGAACAATTGGAAAAATTTTAATTCGAAAATTTAAAATATCGGGCATTAAAATGTGAAGAAACGTTATCAATTATTTCAACAAAAAGTCGTTTGTATTCTGTCTAAGCACAGCGCACATTGCGTCTTAAACGAGGAGCGGAGCTGTTTTACAATGTGTTTTCATAAATTTGATCAATATCTGACTGAAATCCAGTACGTAACCGTGTGTGAAACTCCTTTATTTTATTACTGCAATAACCGATATCAACTTGTGATTTTTGTAAAATATTGTACAAGCTGTCGGTTTTTTCAAATACCCGGTGAAAAATTGAAAAAAAATTTTAATTAAATGAACGCAATGTGTTTTCAAAATTGTCGGCAGCCAAGATCGTATCGCCGTCTCAGTTCTGCGGATTGTCGCACATATCCGAAAATAAATTAATCAGATTATCTTTTTGTTCGAATACTGTAATCACAATTTGTGACGTATACGTCCAATGAGTTGCGAGTGGCATTAGGCAATTTTTTGCTGCAATATGCGTCCCAAAAATATGACCGTTTTGTACTGTTATTAAAAAAATAAATGAAGCCTGAAGGGCTGAACAAAAAGTGTTAACTTTCCCAATCCTATTACATGATTTGGATAAAACTAATGGCAAAATGTGTGCATTACAACAAATGTGAATGGCTTGGGGACAAACATTTTTAACTTTTTTGTACTCCATTTCTAACACCGGACATGACACTTGCACCGTCATAGATTTGCGCAACTAGTTTTGTAGTGCAGTCATGTTTGTTTAATAATTTCAATATGATATTACAAAGTATGTCTACTGTGCGACTTTCAAACACATCTACAAACCCCAAAAACATTCATGAATATTGTTTCTGTAATATAAATAAAATAATATCGGAGAATCAGACACAATTGCTGTCTGTAGGTAACATCAGGAGTTTCATCAGTAATAATTTAAACGAATTTTGACAATTTTACTTCGTACTCAATGCGAGTTTTCATTACACCAGCGCCATTTTGGATTGTACTAGATAAATAACTCGGCCATTTGTCGCTTTGTTGATGCTGCATAGTATGCTTTTCTAGCACGAGATCGTACTTCGAAAGGAGCGATACGGGTTCTAAAAATTGCCTCTATTTAATGAAGTTTTTGGCTCATCATGACCTCTAAAAGGAAGTTTTTGTTGTGCTAAATGGTAAATAATATCGACAGATCTTTGAAAAATATTACGATTGTGATCCACACGCATGGTTATTTTGTAATTTCCTGGGATAACGGGCGCGACTAAGATGTTTCAATCCAAATTTTTTCAAAATTACTAAACGGAATTACCGCATTAATGTGTTTTTGAGAATTCGTATGTCTTTTGTTGGCTTCAGATATGCAGCACCAAGAGTACAACCAATTAGTATGTAAGCAGCCAACAATTCAATGAGTTTTGTAAACAGATCTATTAAATTGCCATTTGTGGGTTTTACCCGTCTGAGAAATACACAGATTAGGCATTGGTTTCGGCCAGGATATGAGCTATTTTGTCTCAACAAAATTTAAAGATTTTACCTTATCCTCTCCGAATAGCACTTTAACACACTTCAATTCACCACAAGGAACAACATTATCCTCCATTTTCATTAAAAATCTTTAAAATGTTTGAATTTTCAACTCACAATATTCATTCGCTCAAGTAAACACACAGAGTAAACAATGAAATGTTAAGTGAACTCGCAAACATATCGCCCGCGCGCCTCCGCGCTCAACTAACTTCGCACCGAAAGCCCAGCTTTATCGCTCTATACTTACTGCTGTTTAAACAATCGTAGTTATATTTCATTATAGACCATTTTGCCACAGATTAGAAAGGGAGCGATCGTCTTCTCGAAAGCCACACGTGATGGAGAGACAAGTAATCGCTCAACTCAACTCCTTTTTCATGACAGAAGTATCACGCAGTGTTTCAGCGACCAGAGTCCATCGACATCGAATACGAATCAGTGTATTTCGAATTGAAAGCAATCTGCTGAGGGTTGACGTTACATAATAAGACTACGAGGTCATGAACTGTGTAGAACAGAGGAGCGTGCGGGAAATTGGAAATAATTTGAAACGGTTTAGGAGTTATTTTATTAGTTAACATTATTGATTGAACAGTTTGATAGGGCAAGCCTAACTTCTCGGCCTCTATGGAGGCTTCACTACTGGATCAATCCCGCGCAGCTATGTTGATACAAGACAATATATTATGGTTATATCGTAAAGCAGTGCTTGCGGGTAGGCGGTGTGAGAGCACCGCCACTTTGATCAATGATCAAGTCGATCAGTCGCTTAGGTATTTCGACGCGTAGAAATTGACGCTTTAAAAACTATTTGGGTGTGCTTATCTTTGTGAATTTATATTTTATGTTTCTCTCTATCACTGTTCTTCTCCCTTTTTGTCAAAACTTGCGTTGCATTCTCTTTTTGTTTATTTATTTCGATGTAACTTTATATTTGTGTGAATATTACATCGCGAGTGTTAGGTCAGGACTACCTTTTATTTTTACACCTACATCTGTCTACACACAACAAGCAGATACATCACTCCTCTACAACACTAAAGAAGAACTCAAGAATAGTGTAAAAGTAAAATTACAGCTTATATGTGTCTCACAGTTCGGCACAGGCCTTCTCAAATTTCTAAATGAATTGCATAGATTTTGTATTATTAAGATATATACACGTGCAATTATGCATAAAAATATTTTTTTTAACATTTGGTGGTTAAATAACACATTCTTCGCATGCATTAGTATTAAACCAGCAGGTTGCTCAAGTGCAACAATTGCTTTGTTCTATGACATATTAAGAACCCCTACTTGTATAAACGTACGTTGTTATGCCCTTTTATTGCCAAAACTTATGAGTATCAAAACCTTGCTGTGTTAATTTACATTTTTATTACAGATGTGTCAACACAGTAAGACCACTTTCTTGATTTTACGTAGGTAGTATTTGTGACATATTCATTCTAAAAAGTTTTTTTAATATACTTTTGTAGTCAGTAAAAGTCTAATTCTGGATATGATTTATATTCTCAATACTGTACGTTATCTATTTTTTTTACGGCTTCACTAATAATAAGTGTGGACCGACGCCCACGAACAACAGCACCACTTGAGAAAACACCAGGGAGATTGTAGCTGCGTTGCCGACCTTTTAAAAAGGAGTAAGCTCGTTTATCGAAGGCCCCTAAGTCATATCGGTCCGGAACAATCACTGTTAATAAACGATTCTAGCAAGACGTTGTGCAAGGAAGAAACATCCCACAGTGGTGGACCGCTTACATCGAGATCGTGTGGATGGTAACGTGAGTTTTATCACGATGTGCGTTGGTGGAATTTGATACAGATGATTTTATTTATTAAGGTAGGTTCGTAACATGGTGATAAATAAATAAAAAAGTAAATAAAAAGTTAAAACGGTGAACACATTTTTAAATTAGGTCGGTTCACCAAGTTAGACGTCATTTCCTATTCACTAGACAGTTAAGGTAAACGCTATTCTTAAAAATATTATTGGGACAATAGGCAGTGTTGCGGCCCTCAGTTGCCCCGACAAAAGTCGACTGTGCTAGGGCCCATCAGTAACCCAACTCTACGGGCAACCAGAGGGTTCGGGCCCAAATGGCCTATGGATAAATATTATGTAACGGATGTACAAGCAAACACAAACTTACCGAGTTCCGGAGATAGGGTCGACCACAAGGTACCGTCAGGGGCAAGTAAATAGTAGGTGTGAGTGGTGTAAGGTGTGTGCTTATTTCGTTCGTGTACGTGACAAAAAGGTTTTCCTTGAGTTTGAGTGATTAATTTAACTTCAATTGCCATTAATTTGCGTCGACGAGTTGCTTGGGTGGTATTTTGATATCGTAGGAAGGAATTTTGCTTGTCGGGTGGAACGCTAAAACTTTGTGACCCGGGAGGAGATCGCGTTCCTCTTTGATTATAGTTTTTATGCTAAGTGAGGTTAGACTTGAGTTCAGATATCGGTGAAAGCCCACTGGAGTGATTGCACCTTGTGGAGCAGGGCAACGCATGTGAGTCTGTTGGCCGATTACATCGGTGACGTCAGGTTACATTACACACCTTCTCACACCACTCGCACCTACCATTTACTTGCCTCTGACGGTACCTTGTGGTTGACCCTATCTTCAGAAATCGGTAAGTTTGTGTTTGCTTATGCAGCCATTACGTAATAATTATCCATAGGCCATTTGGCCCGAGCCCTCTGGTTTCCCGTCGAGTTGGGTTACTGATGGGCCCTAGCCCAGTCGACTTCTGTCGGGGCAATTGGGGGCCGTAACACCTAGACTTCACAAGGAGTAGTATCAATTTGAAATTGGGTCTGCAATCTGCTTGCCGAGAGTAAGTAGTATCGCAATTCCTCGGACTCTACTTTGGGAAAGGGCTACGTGCAAAGGTCGATCTTTATAAGTATATCAAGGAAATCAGTATCTTACGTGACAAAATCACAGTGCAGCTTTATTATGACTGCAGCCCGAACTGGGTCGGCTCGACCGGAGAAACATCACGCTATTGCAGAATATCATATATACAATACTACATAATATACTCGCATGTTGGTTCACAAATATCGCAACGTACTTAATCACACTTACGAAAAATGCTTTAAAAATCTTTTTTAATATCAACTTTATTTTTTAAATATTTTTTTCTAATGAATAAAAAAACGTAGAAGTTATATATATCTAATTATTTTATAAATTCATTCCGACAACTAATCTTCCTCCAATTACCGTTACAAGGAAATTCATTCACCATCTTCGGGAAGTCCTCGAGTTAATTTGACAGAAAATGGCAATATTAAGACAAGGGATAATTGTTCTCCAGTCGTGGAAATGTTGATTTTAGTAGACAAATACCCTTAAGAGACACCCTTCTACGTGACTTGTTTGTTAGATTTACATTCGATTAATTGTTAAGTGCCCATATAAATTGGCACTTAACAATTAATCGAATCGAAAAGAATTCGAGAACCGTGGTAGCTCAGATGGTTGTACGGTCGCGGTAAATTTCACAGTACGCGAGGAAACCGGGTTCGATCCCCGCCGGCACCAATGAAATTGTTAATTGCAATTT
>DWHP01004001.1:0-12926 GCA_018247895.1 Parnassius honrathi
AACACAAGCTCTGCTTAGCTTGGGACTAGATGGCGTTGTGTGATAGTTGTGGAATATTATTATTATTATTATATTATGTATATAAGTACAAGATGTACGTATTGCACTGCAAGATATAGGATAAAGATATTGTCCGTATAAGACTTTCAAGTGAACTCACAAAAATATTAACTTACCTTTAGGCAGCAGAGAAAGGCTGATGCAGAGACACGCACTCAACACATACGTTATAATTAAGGTCCGTTTCCTTCCATATCGATCTAAGACAAGTAAACACACGAAATTCGCCGGTATCTCCACAAAACCGACTAACATGAAATTAATGTACTTATTACCAGCCAGTGACACTGAGTTTATCGAAAGTCCGTAATAGACAAATGTACACGTAATCCACAGAAACGAACACACGATCACTCTTTTTCTTATTATACGAGATTTTATCACTTGAATAAACGTTGAAGGTTTTTTCAGTTCTTTTTGTATTTCCTCGTTTTGTGTTTGATTTTTATTCTTTTCAGAGTCTTCAACATTTCCTAATTCGTAAAGTGGAGCTAGAACATCATCAGAAAAGGCGACATTATTCATTTTCATTGCTTTCTTTAGTACTTTAGCGGCTTCGTTGTGACGTCTCTTACTTAGTAACCATCGGACGCTTTCGTTCAGAAGGCAAAGATATGAAATTACGAGCATCGCTGGAATGTAAATGATTCTCAAAAGATGCCTCCAATTTTGCAACCACCAAGAAAGGCCAGCTAAAGACATTAAACCCAGAACATAGACTGCGTTTATTATAGTATTTCCGAACACTCTTCCCTTTGGTCCGACGAGTTCTATAGCTAAAATAAAAATCAACTTATGACCTCTTGCTACCAGTGTATTTAAAATACATAATGTATACTAGGTTAAATGTGAGAGAAAGAACATAGGTAAAGGTAATCAAAAGTGATTCATAAACATTTTTCTTTCATTCATTAGTTATAGATCAATATCCACTGTAAAACATAGCCCTGACCATAGATTGCCTCGTAAGGAGGATATTTGCCAGGCTTGGCGGGAAACATGGATAAAATTTATTTTTAATAGTTACATTATTTTTGATAGCACAGTACACAGACAGACAGAGCCTTTATTAAAGTAAACAGATGGATATCTGATATAATTTGAAGGTGTTTTTCTGTTTGTATGGAATTAGTAAAGAAATGTTTTTTAACAAATTTGCTGACTTTCGTCAGATAAACAATATACAACGTATTTAATACGTTAAATCTAAAGCAGTTTTATTATAAATCACAAATTATTTTGATCGCTCAATTAGTCTGCATTATTTGATAAAGAAAACTCAAGAAATTTTATAAAACTTATGCATCATTGTCACCTTACAGTCACTTACCACTTCTGAATATACGCTTCCCCTATTGGCGAGCAGATTGGCAACAGCAGTTTTTTTTTTATATTATTTTGAGTTGTTATTACGACATTTACGAGATGTTAAGAGGTAGTGAATTCTTTTACGGCGCCACACGAAACAAATATATTTCAATAATTAATAAATAAATTAAAAAAAATCCTACTCTTTTATAGAATAAGAGTAACAACAGTGCATACAGTCCTCCTGATGGTAAGTGCAGCTGTGGCTCGTAGACTCTACATTCATACTCAATTAAGGGCCTATACTACCTCAGCTCAAATTCTAATTTCGCCCCCACTTCCCCGCGCGTCATATGCTATCCACCGACATGTTTGTAATCACCAATACTGTAAGTAGATAGGTCATTAGATACTTATTTCATTAGGTTTATCATATTTATGCCTGTTTCTTTACGTCAACCCAGTCGCTTCTTTTTTTTTATTACGGTTATATCCCATTTAAATTTTACATCGTCCTGTTGCGTAATGTGTATTCTGATCGTAAGCGACACAACTTTCCCGTTTGAAAGCCGTAGCGAGACTGATCGGGCGACAGGGACCAAGGTTCAGGACGCCGATAGTTCAGGTAATTTCTTTTTACAGTGAAAATAATGGTAATATAAAAAAAATAAAAAAAACGTAAGCCCTGCTTTATAGTTAGTTCAGTTAGTATGCAAAGTTTCATGATCTAATTTAAAGTATTTTAGGAACACCAGCGATTTATTGTTCAGTTTGGAGGTAACTTTGGATTTTTTTTCTATCGAGGAAATTTTACGGAATCGTGTTTTCGTCTAACATAGTACTCACAATTAATCCTCAACTATACCATATAATTACTTCAAAATTAATGCTGCAATATTTTCGGCGTAACGGAGGACCTTGCTAAGCCATTTGAGGTAGCATAGGCCACTATTTCCCCTTAAGAATTAAAACGCAGAGCGTTGTTACCCATGAGGACTAAGATGGAATTTTTGAAAATTTTTCAGTATAAATGGTTTTCGGTTCTCTGCACTCACCATACGAAACAGCGTAGCATTAAGTTGCTATTTTACGCTGGTATTCTGTGAAAGCGTGGTACTTCCCCGGTCTTGCCGACCTCACTCGTACCGTATAATATAACTGCAGCATGGTTCTACCACCTAAAAATACGTTCGAGGAAAAAACGAAATTTGCTTCAGTTTATTTAAAATATTGTTTATTTAAGTAAATACTTAAATAAACAATATTTTATCTAAAGGAGAGAAAAAATTTGAAGAGCTTAAGGACAATGGGCCCGAATAAACACTAACAATTACTTTGTCGCAGGGATAATTAATGGCGTCCCTTTGTTGGGCGACGTAATTAGAGAAAAGATTCGGGTCGTAGGTAAACCTCTACACAGATTGAATGGGGACCGGTTTGTGCCTGACAGGAGTGTTACATTGATAGTAATTATTGCACGCTATTGTTCATATTGTAGGGTTTTTAGACACATTATTTAGTTTAGTATCTTTTAATTGACGTCATTTATAGATCATCGAACAGTTTAATCAATTGTTATTTTATTTTATATTCATAACTTACTATTATTAAATATTTGTTTTTATCATTTAAATATAAAGTGAGCCGCCGGAACAAACTCTAAAAGCGCAAGTCAGGTCGCACGTGGACTGCGTTACATACATATAGGGTACAAAATATCTAATAGCCTGAGACTAAGCGGAGAGTAATTTATACATATCCTGTATCAGAGTAAACTAGTATGTCGCTAAGGTTCTATTTATGAGTACAAAATATCTCAGTTCAGAAAATTTTTAGTAACAGACGTGCAACACGGTAAGGGTGAGGGGCATTAGGCGTGTATAAGATATAATAATAATAATAATAAATAGTATTTATTAGCAACCAAATATGTCTAAATACAAAGGAGCTCTGTCTCCTGAACTAGGTTATCACCTGTATCTCAGGAAACAGTATATACAGATATATACGCTCTTATATTATAGTTTTCCAAGTTCAGTCGCTGAATGCTAGTCACTCGGATTCTACTCTTCAGTGCATGTATTATTTGAGGGTTTGAGGGCTTGGGGCGGAACGTTTGGTTTTCGTGACAAAGACTCTTGCTTATTAGTGTCCTTAGTGACACTGCTTGAGTTATATACCACAATGCTGCTACTGGGTACTGAACGATCTTCATTCAAATAAGCACAGTTTGCGTTTATCTGGCACTGCTCATCTGCGGAATGGTCTCCACTCTGTCACTCAGGTTTTATCCGCATGATTTATGGTCTTCATACACAATTCTGTTTGTATGTGTCAGATAATTTTTATTTTTAGTACGTCAATATTATACCGCGGCTAAGAATTTAAATCAAGTGAACTATTTTAATGTAATAAAAGGTTTTCAGGTGGCAGCCTCGTACTTGGAAGAGTAGTGGCGAGCAACCACTTCTAGATGAAGTAACGACAAACACGCAGGCTCAGGATAGCAATTACGATCGGCAATCTAGTGGTCTATGTTCAGCAGTGGGCTTCTGATAGTATATACAGTTATAGTGATAGTGAAATATATAGTGAAAATTAAAATTTATCTTACCAAGTACAAATGCAGTACTGTAAGCGCCGGCTCCTAAGCCTGCCTCTAAAAATTCTAAAACAAGCATCATCGTGTAACTAGTTGAGAACGATCTAATGAAACCAAACAATCCATTCATGAGCGATGCTATTGATAAAGCGACCTTTCTACCGTATCTGTCGGAAATTATTCCGGTCACCGGTAAAGATAGGAACAGACCGGAGTTGTGTATTGTTCCAATCAGTGTCCTCTTCCAGTTCTGACAGCCGAGGTCAAACTGAAACAAATCTTTAATTAGCAAGAAGCCGCTCTGCTTAGAACAAAGTGAGGTGTATCTCACGCCGAGTTGGAGTGGTTCATCATTTTTCCAGATAACAAGGCTTTAGAATTAAAACTTCCTTAGTGTGACTCAGATTTTTTTAAATAGAAGTAACGTTTGGTAAATAAAACCTATAGTCCGTTATAAATATTTTTTTAACTTCTCAGCCGTACGGGTTTCCGCACGATGTTTTCTTTATCAGCGATCATGTAGTAAATCGCCACTTAAAATTGAAATTTTATTGTTGTCACCGAGAAAAGAATCGAGCAATAGCACCTGAGCTATTGCTGTTATCATTTACTTATTTTTCCTATTAACTCATGCTTTTTATATCAGCTATGAATGTTAATAAAGGTTTATTCAATAATTATTTCAATTTTCATCAGCATGCTGTCTTTTACCGGAATTGAGACGATTTTCACAGTGATCCTACTCAGCAGGTAGATTGTGAACGCAGATTTCGATCGTAGTCTTTCACGCATGTTGTCTGTCTCGGAATTTTAAACTGCATACAGAAATAAAAGGATTTATAAAAAAAAAACAGTATTGTGAGGATTTCCGTAAAGATATAAAATAATGAAATATAATGCCAAACTGTCTAAAAGTGTAATTATGTTTTTATAATATTCTTTATCAGGAGTAATATAATGCATCAAACAGTAGAAAATGTAATATGACGGTTATTTTGCTTTTATAAAACATGTATTAAAATAAACAACGAAACAATCAATAGAACAGATTGCAACTTTGTGATAACCTTTCTAACCTTAAATTTATCTTATCAGCTCTTTGAATGTGCTACTAGACGTAAGTTTTTTCAAGAATGTGTCAATGACACACGTTTTTTAAGAATTTACCACAACTCACTCGCTGGACACGTGACGTGAGATGGTGAGCGTGTTTTCACTAGAGTAATGTAGGTATGATATACACATACACACCATGCTGGTTAGATTGAAAACATAGGAATAAACTTCTTATCCTTAGGAATAGTCCGTAACTACCAACTTCCATTTGGCACGATCCTGACGCACCTTATCCGTTCCTTTCACATTCATATACCTACTACATATTTAGATTGATAGATTAATCCTTGGTTGTTCGGATGAGCTGCGTTAGCTCAGATGGTTAGCGCTCGCCGTAAATTTCGAAGTACGCTAGTAACCCGAGTTAGATTCTCGCCGGCACCAATAACATTGTTAATTGCAATTTTAGGTGCCGATTTACATAAATTTACATAAAGATTTATATAAATATTTCAAAGACATGCGAACTTCGCTACCACGCATTGGAGCAGCGCGGTGGACACTTTCTTGGCCCAGAAAGAACCCTCTCAGAAATAAGAGGATGCATGTATCCAGTAGTGGGACGTATATAGGTTGTAACTTTATGTTTAATTTGACGTTTGGAGAGGAAGTTTTTTTTTTCGTAAAATAATGTAAGGCATCATTTTACGAAAAAAAAAGATTGCAGAAACTGACATTTTGACCGTTCACGTCTTTTTAGAAACCACGCATATTTTTAGTCTTTATCTCAGCTATAAAATGCGACAAGTTACAAAGTTTGTTCAATGAACTAACCAAACCACATTTCTAACAACGATAACGTATCACCTAAGTTATTCCATTTCATTTCAAGGGTGTCTTAAGGTACGATTTAGACAATATAATATAATGATCTCAAAAATTTCGATATATGACTGTCAGATTATCTTAAAAATACCTGGTCCAGTAACGATAAACAAATCATAGGTGTGAGATGTTTGGGCACTGTGATTGTCAGCCTAACTTCCAAGCATGGCATTAAAAAATATTCCCTTTTATAGAAAAGCTTTATGTCCACCAGGAGACATAATACGTTGTTATGATTGTTGAAAATAGTAAAGTAATAATTTACATTTTTTTTTTTGCCCTAAATCATCTCAGAAATGAGATGAGGCCTGTGCTCAGAATTTTAAAAAATAAAGGCTCTACCCATAGTTCACTTTTTAATAACCTACAGCTAAACACAGGCTTTAGGTAGTAAAATTTTGCAGTAAACTTTGCAAAATATTTTTAAAAATATATGATTATTAAATATTGGGATTGACTATCTTACGATGTAAGAATTCTCCTAGAATTTCTCAATGGAAAAAAATGTTGGATGTTTGGTTATTACTATAGAATACTATAACACACAATAGAATGATAGAATGGCTGTCAACCTTATTTTGTACGAGGTATGGTGTCGCCGGGAGCACACATACACGCAATTACGTCGTATTATCACTACTACAAATTCGATTCGCTGTATTGACAGACTGAGCAAATTTACACATTTTAGACTATTGATTAATGTTTTTGACACATCAGTATTTCTTTATTTTTAATTCTAATATTCAGAAAATATAAGTTGTTTCGACTTACTGGTTGTAGGATATGTCTCCCTTAATTAAATTCCATTTCCCGATGTTCTTTGGACACGTAATTAATGCACAGTTTGCTATTTCTTAAATAATTTGCATGCAACGACGCTTGACACGAAAATTGGAAACGATTAATTGTGTTGACATTTGTAGGTTTGAATTGACATGTTAGTGGCTACACGGTTCTATTAAAGTATGTATTATAGTATTCTATGGTTCCTACAACATTAATTTATTTTATTGTTTACAACTTACACTAAGAACTACTGTCATGTGGTAGTACGAACAATAACTGCAACGAGATAATTAACTTCTTTATTACAGTATATAGCTAAAATTACCTAACGTCAAAAATCAAATATTGGGTTAAATAACTGTTTTATACGTTTTGAAGGGCAAACAGTTATTTAAAGTGTAGTTTTCACAATATTATCAAATTCCTTCGTTTTCATTTCAGAAAGCACTTAACTTATTTGCAATAAAATTTTATATTTAATATTTAAATCGAAATACTAAAACTGAAAAAAAAATACTTTGGCAGTATTAACTCTTACTTGATCGGGGTTCATTACAGATAACATATCTAATACTGACTCTTTTGTGCGTGGTATAGCCATGAAGCAGCTATGTTACGGTTTTAGCACGAATGGGTCTGCTCGAATGTATAAGGACTACGCTCTCAGAGATTACCAGTTGTGTTTCGAATGGTGAGTGTAGAGAACCGGGTAGCCGTTTTACTGGATAAGAGGGATTCCATCATACACAGTTCTCAAGGATGACATCGCGTCTGCATATTGATTCTTAATCAAAGATAAATTTAGATGTATATGGACCACAGTATCCGTATTATCAAGTGCTCGTTTGTCATCCTTATTCTTTATTTGGAAAAAACTGAATTCCATTATTATTTTAAAGAGAGGAGCAATTGAATTTGTAACTCAATAATATTAGTTCACTCTCGCAAATATCATCCAGTGTTTCCAAAGCCAACTTTAAATAAACCAACGTGATTTCGTGTTTTTAACAACACGGATGCATGTGTGACGCGTGTGCGATGGGTCAATGGGTGACGACAGTGCATGCTATGGGCGTGGAGATACGTTATCGTTGTTAGAAATGTGGGTTGTTTAGTTCATTCAACTAACTTAGTAGCTTGTTGCTGTTTATAGCTGAGATAAAGAGTAAAATTAAGCGTGGTTCTTAAAAACACATGAACGATCAAAATGTCAGTTATTCATAGGTTTTAAAGCTTACATCATTGTTACAGCTTATCACAAGCCAGCTGAACACATGCCTCCCCTATCTAATGCCACAAAACGCAATCCTGGGTCACCTCCATCCATCAACTACCTGCGTGTTAAACAGGCTGTCAGAACATCTTGTGGGAACCGCTATAAACTTCGCTTATAAATACGGGACTGCCACTCGAAAACCTTTCTTACCCACCCGTTGTCGGTCATTCGAGCTTTATGGCCGACCCGATACCACTGGGGCTTAAAGATTCGTTAGGCTTTGTCTGCTTCTACTGCTCATTTTTAAGCATAACAGGCAGAGAATCTCCGAGCATAGCCCTCTTCATAGCTCACTGACTTTCAGCTTCCTCACACAGGCAGCAGTGAAAGACCACGTCTCAGATTCATATGTCATCACAGGCAACACACAATCTTGTTATCTATTTTGGGGTATACTTGACGAGAGGATGTGTCGTAATCTCCCGAACGGTTGAAGTTTTTCTAAGCTATACACACAGTATATTTATTAAGCACAGGGACTAAGTACACGCCGACACAATATCACTGCCACCCAGGTACGAACTAAAACTATCAGTAAGTTGTTAATTGACATTTTAAGTGCCACTTTACCACGTGCTCAGCGGTGAAGGAAAACATCGTGAGAACTTCTGCATATTTGAGGAATAAAATATTTTGTAGATCCCCAATGTGAAACACGCCAACACGCATTAGAGCAGCGCGGTCTACTAACTGCTCCATACTCTTCTTATGATTGAGAGGAAGCCAGTTCTCGTAAGTGGGATGGATATAGGCTGCAAATTTGCAATTTTCATTAAAAGTGAAATACGTAATGCTCTGTGCGATGAACACTTCGTAACTGCGATTAAAATTATGTAAAATTTTAGTAGAATTGTAACATGTGTAAGTCAAGTAATGTATGTAATAGTGTCAATGTGAAAATATAAAATAATTTGTAATATCTTTTTGTTTTCAGTTTTGCCTATCGGACAAATTTTTAGCAACCGAGTGGTAATGCTTGTTATATGATTGATAATCACTTTTTACCGCATAGATTGATAGTAAGGTGGGTTCATTAACTGGATTACTTTTGTTTTCTTTTTTTCTTTTATTTTTATATTAGTCAATTAAGTGGATAAATGGTTTTTATATTGACATTTTCGCGCCAGATCTTTATAACCTATGCACTTCAGCTCTTCCAGCATTATTGTAATTCCACCGAGCTTGCAACAAGCCGCAATTAGTTTAATGGAAGAAGGCGTCTAATTAAATATGGAAGACTCTGACGGCTAAAACACAGCTTATACTAGTATGGCCGTTAACGCTAATTGCTTTGAAATGTAGTTGTAATTAAATATTTACTATACACAAGTGTAATTAATCAAACTGGGAGTCTAAGAAATTATTATTATTAATTCGGAGTTATTCATAGAGTATTCTCATCTGGTCGGGCTGAATAAATATATAAAAAAATGATAAACATATATTAACATAAATAAATAAATAAAAGCCCAACCAGATGGAAGCCCTCAGTCAGGTCAGGGGAGACCAAGCGGCCAAGGTTTAGCGGGAAAGGGAAAGAAACCGGCGGACGATGCGGGCGGCATCGGGAGCACCGCCTCTGCTTTTGGGCCCGGAGCGGTCCATCACGAAGTCCCAGCCGCCTCAAATGAACTGAGAGGCTGACTGGGATTAGCCCGTTTGCAGAAACGAGTACAGGAATAATTTCAGTGATAATTACGGGAATAATTTATTATTAATAAATATTATTATGGTTGTAGCACGAATGGGTCGGCTCGATTGGGAAGGAATAATACGCTCTCACAGAATACCAGCTTAATGCTGCTATGCATCGTATGGAAAGTGTAAAGAACCGGAGACACTTTTTATTGGAAACGACACATTCAATCGTATGCCCCAGGAGTGTCAACGCATCTGCATTTTGATTATTAAAATAAGATTCACATCCATGGGCCACAGCATCAACTTACCATCAGGTGGACTGCGTACTCGTTTGTTACGTTCATTATACAAGGAATATCGGGTGTATTGGTCTGAAGATGTTGTGACGAGTGAGTCATATATATACAAACACACACACACACGCACGCGCGCACACACACACACACACACACACACACACACACACACACACACACACACACGCGCGCGCGCGCGCGCACGCACACGCACACACTATATATAAATTACGTGTCACGTGGTTTGTCCGCGATGGACTCCTAAACTACTTAACCGATTTTACTCAAATTTGCACACCGTGTGCAGTTTGGTCCAACTTGAAAGATAGGATAAATTTTTTGCCCATGAGTGACCCACAATTTTTTTTTTTTGCGATTTTAAGGATTTTTAATAGAGGACAAATGACGAAAGGTCATAACAAAAAGGCAGAAAAGGGCAGAACAACGTCTGCCTGTATAGTGCGTTATCCGAATCAGTGTTTAAGCGTATAGAAATAATTTATTATTTCGATAAACACATTTAAAAAAAATTTGTAAATTTTATGTGGTTTTATTATCTCTGCATTGGCCGAGGAGTAAGAGGATTGTCAAAGACCTCGCATTACCGATACTCGTGTGAGTTACAGGAAATAATACCACATACAATTTGCAAGTAGTTTTAATGAAATAAATATGGTCGAGTTTTCTGAAAAAAATATATTTCTATACGCTAGAATACCAATTCTGACAACGCAGTTAACGGGAACCACAGGGTTATTCTTACATGTTGCATATATGCTACCGGCCAAACCCGATTTCAGGCCAAACTAGTTTGTTCTAGGCCAAATCGGCTTATTTAACGCGTGTCAGACATATTAGCTTAGCCCACGACAATCCAGTTTGGCCTGAATACTTTAGGCTTAATTATTTTGGCCTAGGAAGAACTGAGTAGATTAAAATAATTTTTGTTAAACCTTCATATTCTCAACGTGTGGTGTATTTTAGTAAGTTACAGCCTATATACGCCCCACTGCTGAGCACAGGCCTCTCTTCATTTCTGAGAGGGTTTTAGGGCAAGGAAGTATCCGCCGCGCTGTCCCAATACGTGTTGGCGAACTTCACATGTCTTCGAAATATTTTTTTTCTTTATTTATCAGACATACAGGTTTCCTCACGATGTTTTCCTTCACCGCCGAGTACGTGGTAAATCAGCACCGTGGTAGCTCAGATGGTTAACACTCGCTGTAAACATAACAGAACGCGAGTAACCCGGGTTCGTTCCCCGCCGGCATCAATGAAATTGTTAATGTATTTTAGTAATTGGTGCTAATTATTTTAGTGCGTCTAGAATTCTTACTCATTCTTAAATTGTTCAATCCTATGAACAATTTACGGATCTTACAACTTTGGGTTGGCCATAGACGTCCAGTACTTGATTTTAATTTAGTTTTTAGTTTAGGGGGCTTGTCGGGATTGACCTTTTACACTATTTTTAGATAAGATTGGTCGAATCTGCTCTTAAACCGAATGAGCAAGCCCCGACTCTACGTAGTCTTGTCTGCCCACCCCTTGTGTTTTGTAAAGTTGTAAGGAGGATGAGTAGCCCCCGCTTGCCGTAGCAAATCGCAGGCACCTGTGCGAATGGCCCTGGTCGCCGAATGCGACCAAAAAGTCAATGAGCCTGGATGCCTGCGATTTACTATGCAAGGGTGAAGGGGTTTCACCTCCCACAGCGCCGAAGCTGTTGCAGAAATAAATTTAGGTCAATATTAGGTTAGGTTATGTTAGATTAGATTATGCAATGATTCAATCAATTTTGCCAAGGCCAAACAAGTTAAGCTTAAAGTATTTAGGCCAAACTAGATTGCCCTGGCTACACTAGTATGTTTTGACATGCGTCCGATAAACCGGTTTGGCCTAGGACAAACTAGTTTGGCCTGAAATCTAGTTTGGCCGCTAACATATATAAGATTTAGTTAAGAAAAGTTATTAAACTATTCCGGATTTCAGATAAAATAATTGTATAAATTTGACAGTGCGATAAACATATGACTGCAGTTATGTACTTACGTCTTTGACAACTGAATCCTCATCACTATACACAAATCTGTCACATTTCTCTATGATTTCGACGTTGAAATTTTGCTCACTACAAGAATCATTGTTGTTTGTACTGAGATTTCCTCTCCATCCATATCTTTTGCATTTTGATAGCTCCTCTTTCTCTCTTGGTATTGTATATTCCAGCCAAAGACTTTGATTAAAGCTTTCGCATTGTTTGATCTCACATCTGTAACAAATATTTCTTCTTAAAACAAGTTTTTTTGATAAGTACCATGCTATTTATAAAGGATGGAATAAATTACATACATAACCTCAAGAATATAACAGTATTAGAGAACATTTTTAAGGACAACGATAAAATGCAACCGAAATAGAGGTCTTTTAAGGATCATCTAGGAGAAGGATCACTAGATATACGTTAAATGTGGATCTATATCTATACACATAGTCTATCTGTACCTGTGTGTGAAAAGTCGTATCTGTTATTCTATTACCTATTCTTGAAAAAATAAGTCCAGGGAACTAAAAAAGGGTATGAAGCCAAATTAGTGGTTTCAAGAATTTTTATCAGTTTGCCAGTCTATCTGTCTCTCTGTGTACTCACGATTCACGCAAAAACTACTGGACCGATATCTATGAAATTTTTTACGTAGTTAGTAGCCCGGGATAACTTATAGACAACTTATTACCCGATTACAAAACTTTTAAAAAGAAGGTTAGGTATTTTCCTTCCTTTAGATGTTAATTTTGTATTATAAACAGTTATGTTACTTATAGACGGGACATCGGTTGTATTTTTCATAAAAATACCACATTTATAAATAAAGTTAAAAAATAAATTTATGTTTTGTATAATTATTTATTACTTCGCCGACGATCTACGTTTAAATTTGCATAACATCGTCATCTATCATCAAATGGTAATCTATAGTAAAAATTGGTATATTTTGTTTTCAGTTACTAATAAATT
>DWHP01004002.1:0-12926 GCA_018247895.1 Parnassius honrathi
CACCTGATGGTAAGTGGTTGCTGTGGTCCGTAGACATCTACATCTATCCTCGTTTGCGAATCAAAATGCAGATGCGTCGTCAGCCTTGAGGACTAAGATGGAATGCCTCTTTTCCAGTAAAAAGGGTCTCCGGTTCTTTACAATTATCATACGAAACACAGCAGCATTAAGCCGCTATTTGACGCTGGTATTCTGTGAGAGCGTGGTCCTTCCCCAGTTGAGCTGACCCATTCGTGCTACAACTATACAATTAATATAGCTGCAGCATGGCTCTACCACGTAAAACCTCCTACTGCATATCATCCCTTGGGTGTCGTAGGAGGGGACAAAAGAAAACAAATCAGAGGATAGGCAGCAGAGTCTTCCTAATAACGACTAAAGATAAATAAAACTGTGTTTGTCAACGCACTCCGTGGCAACTACGGAAAATATCGCCCCGAGGGCAATCTATATTGAAGGCCTATATTCAGCAATGGACTTTAATGGACTGTAACAGTACTGGCAAAGGTAACTTAAAATAAAACACACGGAGCGTTGGCCGCTTCCCGCTCCCCGGGCCGATCACCTTGCCCGGCGAGATATCTCTCGTTTTCCTTCTACGGCCAAAGTAGTGACCACTCGACGTGATTTGAATACGCAACAATGCAATGTTCGGAAACTTCAAGCTTTGCCATCGACATCAAGTATCCCATCCATTCACTCCCGAGCAGATATCGTCTGCAGTATTGACATCCTGCAAGCCATCTAGCTTTACAAGGTTCATCGGAGCACTGGAATAATGCTTCCTATTCTTTCGAGCTACTCTCTGCGCTACAGTGTTCTTCGGCACGGCTCTGAGCTTTACTGCTCACCTTTGTTTCACAGCACTCTCGCAGATTACTTGCCATCTTCTTGACTCACCGCAGACTACAAAGCGAAATTCTGGCGTTTGCATATTCGTGGATAGCTAGACCGCACCATCGACCTCCGGTCTGAGCAGGGAGTGATGAGGCGGCGCTGTTATCACATCACAAGCAAACTCGCTGAATCTTAAATCGCGCTATCAAAGTTCCGAAGCTACTGCGCTATATATAGAACAGCTCCGAATTAACACACGGATTTCCACTAATTATGATAGTGGTTCAAGCCTCGCCGACGGCAAAATCACTGCACTACATAGCTTGTGGGTCCTCATCACAAAAAATAAGATTTCTGTGGTCCTCACTCACGAGTCTATTTGAAGCTGTAAAGGCCGCAGGGCCAACAGCATACACTTTCTGAAAAAAAACACTCGGAGCTTTGGCAGCTCCCCGGGTCGATCACCTTGCCTGCAGGGAGATCTCCCCTTTTCCTTCTACGGCCAAAGCCACCGGCTAAGCTCGCTGGTCTGTCCAGCTTTTCGGTGTAAAGACCTGGCAACCCTAACTGCAGGTGTCCATAGACAGCAGTAGCCACTTACCACTTGGTGGACTGTAAGTTCATTTGTCCCTTAAATTTTATAAAAGAGTAATAAAAAAGTCCTTAATAGACAATATAGTTTATAGATGTCTGTCCTTATTTAATATAACTTTGATAGTTGCAAACCATACATGGTGTTAAACGGATAAGATGTGAGATCATCTACCGCCTTTCCGGAGATGCTCAACTTCCCTTATTTACGCTCTGCATGCTGTAAACGTAAGTTCACAGAGTAGCGACAAGGAACATCACTATACACTTTGAACAGGAGCGAATTGTCGACCTTTGCCCGTTTCGATACGTTCTCTGAGAGGCGTTAGAAAGCTCTCTTATCGCCTATAAGCGAAACTGTGGACGCTTTAAATTAAGTGCTGTGATTTTTAACGATAGTGTCTGCAGTGATTAATTGTCCAGCGAAGTCACGTACCGGCGTGTCGGAGCTACCAAGATGCAGTGTATACCTACATTAACGTATTTTAATTCGTGACATTACGAAGAGGAAAAAGTAATGGAGGTGAACGATAGCGCGATCGTCAGTGACAAGCTTGTTTTTTAAACTTTCGATTTGATTTAGCACGTTTTTTTGGGTGCGCTATATAATTTTTAAACGTCAATCTTTTATTGCATAAATCTTTGATGCAATAATGCTATCGTTGTTTTTTTGAATTTTTAAATGTAAAAGTAGAATGCAATCTAATAATAACCTAATGATTTATATAACTTTCAAAATAACGTAGAAGATGTATATTTTCATATTATCTCCAATAAGTTTTATAAGCTAAATACTAGCGATCTGCCACGGCTTCGCACGGGTGGTATTTGGATAAAACAGCGCCACCTACCGGGTTCAACTATGCCTACAACCTTCGCGGAAGTGCAAGCAATATATACACAAAGTTTTAACTCAATCTGATGAACAGTATGGAAGCGCCTAAAATACGAAGAAACAAATATTAATTTTGATATAGATTGGAGAAAATAATAAAAAATTTGGAAACGTTTGAGTTTTGTTTAATTTAATTTAATAATAACTAAAAAACTGCGTTCATTTCTGTCCTTTTCAATTTATTCAAACTCAACATCACAAGAACGAGTGATTATACTAAATAACCTACAAATCACAAAACATAAAATAAGAACAAACCCCAGGTCCTGCAAAGATATGGTTTTTGGATGCATTTTCGACATATTGTTCACGTCGTGCTTAAGCTTGTATGGAACCAAGTTAATCTCCTTTACCAAGTTTTTCGATACATTTTCATCCGGATTAAATCCAAACTGGAAGACTCAATTTTGGTAAAAATCCTAAATCATTCATCTTAATAATTTTTTGTCGTTGGTAGAAAGAGTGATATGTTCTGATAATTTATCACGATTTAAATTGAAATTTTCCTTCGAATTACATGTGGCTATAACATAACACCATCAATATTTTCATAATTTTTTATTATTATGGTACAACATAACATAATTATTTCGTAATTTTTGTAATGTAACATAATTATTTTGTAATATAACATTTTATGTATGTATGTGCCAACTGATTCACTTTCTTCATCACCTGAAACACTCATACCTTTGTTGATGTACATAGTATTTTCATAGTTTTAAACATTAGACATGGCTCTATTTCCAATTTAATAGATTTTGATGTCTTAGCCATCTTGTTTTGCGGGGAAGTATGTCATGAAACTGTTACTTGGTGATGTTATTTTTATTTAATATATAATCGTTACCGGTCGTGGTTCTTCTAGGCTTAATGCTAATATCAATGTGTTAAATTTATTCGGATAACTAGCAATTCGTTTCTGTGATGTGTATACTAACTTCTGTGATGTAATAACAAATATTTCGTAACTCCAATTGGTCTCGTAACTTTTCTTTGGAATATGTGTTTATACTTCGTAACTCTGACGTGATCACTAACATAAAATTTTGCTTTATATGTTTTACCCGATTATATATTTTCTCTACTATTAAGTTGGAATTACGTCATACTGTCTTAATGTTATTACAATTGACATCACAAGGATTCATTTTTATAGTTCTACGAAAGCTACGATCATAAGAATGCAGCAAATCCTGTAAGATATCAATACAACGTTACGTATCGTTGTGTGTAAAGTAACGCCACATTTTAATTTTGAGAGTTATTTGACAACTTTCTACGGCACTCGCTTTAATAACGGGCCTGTTAATGGTGTAAGCAAGTATGTCGCAAGTTTTTACAAAATTTTGAACATCTTTTGATATAAACTTAGTTCCTATATCTGATTGTACGTGTGTAAGCTTTAGTTACAGAGGTGCTGCTTGCAAGACACTCTTTAACCGAATCCGAATTATTTTTCCGAATTATTTATTTTTTGCTCTTGCATGTCCGTATTTACTGAACATATCAGTAGCACACAAAATGTATCGTTATGTTCACTAACAGCTGTGCCCAGGACTTCATTCTAGTGGAATTAGTACTTTTGTTAAGATATGTGTTGATGATTTATTTGTACTTTGAATTGCCACGGAGACCTAAAAATACACTTATTTCGATAAAAACATTCAGATAGTCAGTCTATCAGACAAACTAACGAACGCACCCACAAACAAACCAAGAAACGAAATGGATAAACTATACGCTAGTGTATCATAATGTAAATAAACAACTAATTAATCACAATAACGAAATCCACAGTTTCAGAATTTATCTAGTCAACAATTGGTTCCCACCAATTGACAAGTGGTTGCCCTAAATAAGCAAGCTCAATCATCATTGGTACTACAATATACGGGCCCTTAGTGTCATTAATATTAAAAAAATATTTTGAACACAATCTAACATAGAGCAACGCGGACTACCGGCGGACCGGAGGGGATTAATACGCAGGAGTTCCCCTCTATCAAAGTATAGGTCTACGCGGCCCTATGCGTAAATCTGAGCCGCGCGGGGCACCTTACTCATAAACGTAACTCCTTCCGCGCCTCGATAACGCCCAGCCTATAAAGTAGGGACTTCGTCGTGGCAGCGCGGCACGGCGTCGACAGTGCGCGTATTGCATTTATACTCATGATAACTTCGAAATTAAATTCCCGATTCGAATGAATTAAAGATAAGGGTGACAAACGAGCACACAGTCCTCCAGATGGTAAGTGGATGCTGTGACCCATGGACATTCAATTACGAATCAAAATGCAGATGCGTTGTCACCCTTGAGGACTAAGATAAAATGCCTAGATCCCAGTAAAACAGGTCTCCGGATCTCTACAGTCACCATACGAAACACAGCCGCATTAAGCTGCTATTTTACGCTGGTATTCTGTGAGAGCGTGGTCCTTCCGCGGTCGAGCCGACCCATTCATTCTTCAACCATCATATAGCTGCAGCGTGGCTCTACCACTTAAAAACACAAAATTAATTTTCTTAAAGATTTCTAATTTTTGGAAAATAAATTATAACTTATGTTACTTCCTGATAGTTTATCTTTCTATTGGTGAAAAAATGGTTAAAATCGGTCTAGTTGTTTCGGAGCTTATTTGGTACTAACAAACAAAAAGAATCTTTAATCTTTAAAATATTATAAAATAAAAATATAATAGTATAAGTAATAAATAAAGTAATATAGATTATAATCTACGTAGACCAATCAGAAAGATTAGATAATCTAAATAAAAACTCTATGGTTAAAGTATTCATTACGAAATCTTTTAAGCTTCATACGCCTGGAGTCTTTTTCAAATCACTTTATTACGGTCCATTTCAGAAACCTCTTCTACGGCCTGCTCGAACGCTGCTACGAGTAGTGCATCTTTCAGTGATGAAAACTGTGACTGAAACTTCATTTAGCTGATATTTTATTTTAGGGAATAAAAAGAAATTACAGAATGCAGGCTGAAGGGTAACTCAAAAGTTTAATGTACTCTTCAGGAAGTCTCTCCTTCTGAGCGACAATGTGCAGGCACGATTTCATGGTGAAGAAGTCCTTGAAGTCCCGTGTTCGGTCGCTTGTCGCTCAAAGTAGTTAATGCTTCTGACATGCACTTGGAATGTAGCAATTTAGGTAAGGTTTTCACTAAGTTCTGATTGATTACTTTAGACTGATTTGTAAAATTAAAAATCACCAAATAGTCACTAAATCTTGACACGTATTTCACAGCGAAAGACCGTCGTTCTGAAGATATTTTATGATAATGTTCATGCTTCTGGCGTCCTTAAGACATAATATGAATAATTATGGTTCTTTTGAAGCAATATGTTTCAATTTCGGTATATGAAAGTTTCAAATAAGTCACTAAATCTTAAAATAGGGGACATATTTCACGTAGAAAATAATGTTATTTTAAGGGGAAGCTGTTAGCTTGAATTAAAAGTAGAATCAACGAAAAAAAGGCTATATCTCCTAAAGTAATTTTTTAGGATATATAGCCACATTTTTTCTCAAGCCGCTAATTTTAACCAATTATTTACAATATCATGGCATAATAAAATTTAGAATATCGTTGGGGAGGATTTCAGTTGGAAGAACGCGCCATTTTTTTCACGTATGATATAGAAATTTGGCACAAAGAAAGGTGTTGTATTGTTAACAAATGATAATAATTTGGTATCTAAGATTAAGAAACCTTTAGATTGTTACTTGTACTTAACTTTTGTTAAACGTATTGTCCTCTATGAGTAGCATGGGTAATTCCAAGCAATATGAACGAAGTAAAAAATTAATAATAACTTTTTTATCTATCTAATTCAGAGAGATTTCTCTTGCCAGCCTTAACGCGCGGCTATGATTTGCGCCTGCTGTAGTGACGGTGAAATAATTGCAAGTCTTATTCATTACAATATTGCGTAATAGAGCAAAAACAATAAAGAGCAAAATCAATATGAGCACGCCGCACGATTCCGTTTTATGATCGAAAGTTTCGTTAGGCGATTGAGGCGTTTATCAATCAAATAAGTACAGACTTTTATTAATAGCACCGAGCGACGGAAGTTTCTCTTCACTCGGTGACTGCGACGATGATTATTTTTAATCGAACGATAAAGAAATGATAAAGAAATATTTTCATGTAGCTTGAAGTATGAAAGTTTTTTTGGATTTGCGTAATGTTCGCTTTCCATTGCGCCTCTTCTATACGTTTCTCTGTATTTCTTACACTTTAATTTGTTTACGACCAATGTTATATATAATAATTAAAATATGATCTTATTGCAATATCGTTATATTTTACAATATTTTTTACTTATTATAAAACAGTGCTATTGTAATCCGTGTGGTGACGGTGTAAGAGTATCCACTACCCATGTCGTCCCGCGGGTGGC
This sequence comes from Parnassius honrathi, assembly GCA_018247895.1. Taxonomy (NCBI): domain Eukaryota; kingdom Metazoa; phylum Arthropoda; class Insecta; order Lepidoptera; family Papilionidae; genus Parnassius; species Parnassius honrathi. Next base: position 6,743 of record DWHP01004002.1, read on the forward strand.
GCGAGAGGCGGCGGAGGAGACAGGCAGGAGATGGGCAGCAGCATCTTCCTGATAACAACACAAAATAGTAAAACTCCCTCCAAGCGTGTCAACTATTGCAAAATCCCCCTGAAGCAATCTATGGGGCAGGCTTATGTTCAGCAGTGGACTTTTATAGGCTGTGATGGTGATGATGAAACCAGTGCTTGACCACATTTGCACCTGATGGTGTGGAGATGAACACCTAAATGGTAAATCGCACTGTCTTAACCTTTTTTTTTTATAGGATAGGGTGACAAGCGAGCACACAGTCCACTTGATGGTAAGTGGTTGCTGCGACCTATAGACATCTACATCTGTCCTCGATTACAAATCAAAATGCAGATCCGTTATCATCCGTGAGGGCATATGAGGTTGTGGTTTCACTTACAATGCCACTATATACTTACGTAAATTCACATATTAATCAAATGGATCGCCGCCTAACTGTACTTTCAGCGAGTTCTTTTGCTTCATTACGAAATCAAATATGTCACACAGTTAATTCAGTCAGTCGCAGTAGCACTAGCCATTCTACAATGGACACCTATTATTAAAACGCTCCTCCCCTATTTTTACACGATTTTTTTTTATATGATAGGATAACAAACTGGCACACAGTCCACCTGATGGTAAGTGATTGCTGTGACGTATAGATATCTTATATCTATCGTCGATTACGAATCAAAATGTACACGGCGTTGTCATCCGTGAGGACTAAGATTAAGGTTCTCTACACTCACCATACGAAACACAGCAGCATTAAGCTACTATTTTATACTGGTATTCTGTGAGAGCGTGGTCCTTCCCCGATCGAACTGACCCATTTGTGCTACAACTATACTACTAATATAACTGCAGTATGGCTCTACCACGTGTCGTGTTCTTGCCTTGAAAACGCCCTGGTTACACTCGGACTGAAAGGTAGACGCCGGTGAATTATTCCACTTCTTTGCTGTATGCATTACAAAACACGAAGCAAACCGTTTGGTTCTAATGCGTGGAATATCAACAACAAAGTGGCGAGGGCCCGCTGACCGCCTGGTTGCTCGATGTTAGGAAAGGAGAAGGAGGGATTAAAGCATGTAATTCCTGCGCATACTCTCAGAAATGCACCCTATAGAATACCGAGAGGCAAGCTACTCTGCTCCAGTGTTCGAGGTTGACAATATTGGTTTCAACCAAATCAAGTTTACCAATGAGCCTCTTAGCATGTCTTTCCACTTAGTCCGACGCTGCTAGGTGGCATTTTGCAACATCAGCCCATATGTGACAGCGAAACTCCATGCATAACCAGACTTACGCTTTATGTAAGATAAACAACTGCCCCGGCGTGTAGTACCGCCGCACAAATAATTCATACTTACACTATACAAAAAAGAAGCTATTATACTATGCATATATTATTTTTTCAAAAACGACGTGACGGGTTGTAACAAGTTTCTCGGAGACGATTAGGAAGAATAATAATAGTGTTTTATACCTATCCATCGAGAAACACTGGCAAGGTTTATTGAGCATAGAGTCGGTCCTTCGGTGATTCTGAGATATTGACTATATCGTCCGCAAATCAAAGGTGAAAGGTGTATTTGCTATTGATACCGTTTCCTTTCTAATACAGAAGTTCTTATGTGCAAACTTGTACTTGTGAGACAAGAAAAGGGCGTAATAGTTGTAGCATGTAGCGCGAACGGGTCGGCCCGACCCGGGAGGGACCACGCTCTCACAGAATACCAGCGTAAAATATTAGCTTAATGCTGCTATGTTTCGTATGGTGAGTGTAGAGAACCGGAGACCCTTTTACTGGAAACGAGGCATTCCATCTTAGTCCTCACGGATGACAACGCATCTGCCTTTTGATTCGTAATCGAGCATGGATGTAGATATATATGGACCACAGTGACCACTTACCATCAGGTGGACTGTGTGCTCGTTTGTCACCCTATCCTATAAAAAACTATTTAGGGGTAAATTTTCTGACATTTTTATTTTATAATGAAGTCAGATCATTACCACTGTCATGTGTTACCTAGCTTTATATCTAATATTTATGCAATTTGACCTTCTTACTTAAAATTTACGTGCCTTGTAGATGCCAATTTTGAATATAAATATCTTGACTTTCACCCTAATTTTACTGTATTAAAACATACAAAAAGTAAAAGTAAAGCAAACTTGCAGTTTAGTAGAGGCACAGGCCTCCTCTCATGTCTGATAGGGTTTAACGGCAAGGAAGTGTCCGCCGCGCTGTCTCAATGTGTGTTGGCGAACTTCACATGTCTTTCAAATATATGTTTTCTTAATTCTCTGACAAGCAGGTTTTCCACACGTTGTTTTCCTTAATCGCCGAGCACGCAAATCAGCACTTAAAATCGTAATCAACAATTATGTATTATTGCTGGCGGGGATCGAACTCGGGTTGCTCGCGTACTGTGAAATTTATAGCGAGCGCTAATCATCTGAGCTATCACGGCTCTTTTGAAAATATAATACTATTTTATTTATTTAAAAAAATAAAGGTTTGCGTGATTTAAGATTAATGGTAGCGATACAATGTTGTCAAATCATCCCACTTTCTTATTTATAAATATTTACTAATTGTGGACTATCCGGGCGAAGTGGATCGATGCTTATCTCATTTGTGGCCATTATGTCTGAAGCTGCTGCTCGTAATCCATACTTATTTTTATTACCTTTACCTACCTCGAAGGTGAGAGCGGTGCTTAACTCACTTCCCTTCTAGCATAACAATTACAATGTTGATAATTTAATTGCTTCACCATGTGTATTTTATGTTATGTTTAAAGTTTTATGCGTTTTATTGCTCAATTAAATTTGATTGGAAGTTTAAATTTAAATATCTAAATAAATAAATAAAAACTTTTGATAAATCCAAATGCCTTTAGCGCTCATGTTTTACGTTAACTTTTTAAAGTATTTTAAATATACACATGTTTTCACAAGTAACCTTGATACTATCACTTCTAATTTTCCGATAATTTTATGTCATGCGTTGTCACCCCTGAGGACTCAGATGGAATGCTCGTTTTACAGTAAAAAGTAGTATTAGATAACATTAGATCTCATGTAAGTTTGTTTGACATTTGACATAAAACCGTAGCAATTAATTTTTGTGCGGAGTTTTGTGGATCGTCACTACTAACCATAATAGTTTATAAATAAATAGTAAGCTACACGTTTTGTAATAAATGTGTTTGAGTAAAAATATTTACCAATTGATTGTATAATATATGTCGTAGCCAACTAGCATAATTGTTTAGCCTCCCATTTAACAGTTTTAACAAACGGCACCGTTCAACTACCGACCTGAATGATATTCAGACGATGCGTCTAATACAACATTGCACATATCTCGTAAGGTTCACCTAAAATGAGTCTTGAGCCACCCTAAAGCTGCGTAAATTTACATAATATAGCACATAGTGCTAATTAGGCATAGGCCAGTGACCGTCACGTTGAATGAAATTAATGAGGTGACCATGCCATGTAATGTCTCTAGGCTGTAAATTGAAAGGCTGCGACATATATATAATGGCAGATTAATAAAACACTAATCTATCGAAACTACATTTCTCTGTAATATTCCATCCGCGTGACCAAGTGAGCTGTTGTTGGAAATATTTTGGACACTTGGTGGTCAATGAAGATAATTAAAAAAAAAATTGTGAATTGTGATAGAGTCGCCGGCTCAACTTGTCTTAATAATGTAATAACAGAGAGCGAAACCGTAACGTTTGGAACGTGGATACTTATTCTTAATTTGGCTGCCTATATTTATACTCAATTTTTTATTCGTCTATGGATTTATTAAAGTAAAGAGGAAACTATTTTCAATTGTTGTTTTATATTTACAGTTATAAATATCGTTTTATTTAAATCGTGTTATACTTCCGTTCCGTTCCGTAAGGTAAGAAAATCCATCGGACCACGACAACTGTTGCTAAAATATCGTACGGCTTCCGACAGATGGCGCTATAACCATCTCAATTACGCTAGGTAAAATAAGTAGACTGTTAACGGAGCAGCCTCATATACTGACTAAAAATTCACTGAACACAAAAATAATGTCACAATTGAATGTTTTATTTTCCCACCTGAATATTATGCACAATTTCCCATTTTAACTATAATTTAAAAAAAAATTTATTTATGCCTGGGCCCATAAAATAATAAAATGAGTAAAAAAATTGAACATGACATAAATGTCTGATATGACTTTTTTTTATAATGGAACTATAGGCTAGTGTTGCTTATTTTAATATTATATTAGAAATCGTCTATATTAATTTGAGGGTTCTTTAAATTTTTATTATAAGGTCAAAATTAAATCGTATAGTAAAACACAGTACACGAAATTTATCAAGATATTTGCGTGACAATCAGCGTATCCAAGGTGAGTAATATGCCGATGGCATTTGATCATTTTTTTCATCACGATAATGCACCTGTCCATCGATCTGATTTTGCAGCCACTGCCATCAGAACTACTGGGTTTCCATTAGTGCAGCACCTATCATGTTCTCTGGACCTAGACCCGAGTGATTTTCACTTTTTTACTTATTTAAAGAAGCACTTACGTGGTTTAAAATTCGACGGCGGCGATGAGATGATCCCCTGATTTTTCTAAAATTTTTTACTGTTTTTCCTTGTTATAAGGAAGATGCTGCATCATCGTCTGAGTTTTTTCATGGGTTTCATAATCTTCTTATAGTAGATAGTAATAAAGAGAGTGTCTGAAATTGAAGAACTGATAAAAAATGCAATGAATTTGTTAAGGCACAATCAGTTATTACTTACCAGTTCTTGGAATTGACGCCAAATAATTACAAGAAGAGTTTTCGGATTCCATTAACCAAGTGACTAAAGTTGTAGAATGAGTTTATTTTAGTCCTCTTCTTGAAAGAGATTTGACAGTACACGATACACGAAGCGTGGATGTAAAACTATAGGAGAACATATCAATTGTGTCAGAAAATTATAAATTCATTCCTTCTATCAAAACTGCAATACCTACTCGTTGGGATACCATTATTTTCTTAAGGATTTAGGAAAATTTTTGAGCAAATCCCGGGAAGCTATAGAAGTGATGTTATCTCAAAAGGCGTGCACAATAGATCTCATTCTTCTTTTTCGCTCCGAAATAATTGACATTTTGAATCGCATTTTAGGTGCTGAATCATTAATTATAGTTCTACTAAAACGTTATATATTTCAAAACATTGATAAAAGATTTCCCGTCGTAAGAGTGGTGGTCGCCGCAGCATCGTTGGATAACTTTTTCAAGAGTTTTAAAGAAGTTGATAAATATTTGGCATCAGGGAATAAGAATGGGGCTTCCCTCCTTGCATCCCAAATAAAAGTAGTAATAACAACTTTTATGTACTCATATACCATATGTGTTCTATATAAACCTAAATACCAAAAATGAAGAGGACGCTATCACTTCCCTCTAAAACTTCTGTGACGTGTCATTGATCTATAAATTGTTAGTATATACATTGTGTTCAATCTTGAAGATACGTAGCTACGGCAGATGCAACAGAAACTAAAAATGAAATTCTTTGGCTTTCTGCTCTTGCTAGGGCTTTTCTCTGTGTACCCGCCACGAGTACATCAAGCGAGAGTTATTATCTGCGAGTGATTTATTTATTTAATACAAAAATAAATAAAATTATTTTCGTTTAGATAATTACGAAGAATGTCAAACTAATTGTTTTGTCTAGCCTGTACACTACCACACTGGTTTTTGATCATACTGGTTTTTCTATTAATTTGTAAGCTATTTAATATTTAATGTCAATAATATTAGCATTAATATGCACGTCATTGTAAATATTGCCGGCTGTTTACACTCCAAACCTTTAATCAGTGAACGTTTTGTTATTAAGTTTTTGAGAAGAACGTTTGTGACAGACGTCGATGTTCCTGTGAGCAAAGCCGCGGGAAAAATAAATTTCAAATTAAGGGATAAAATTAAAAGTTGGTTTAAATTTTTTATACGTGGTTAATTATTTAAACGTGGTAGAGCCATGCTGCAGTTGTATTAGAAGTATAGTTGTAGCACGAATGGCTCGACCGGGGAGGGACCACGTTCTCACAGAATACCAGCGTGAAATAGTAGCTTAATGCTGCTGTATTTCGTATG
>DWHP01004003.1:0-12925 GCA_018247895.1 Parnassius honrathi
CTAGAACTTATTATTAACTTATCTATATCTTATTTTTAACTAATCTGTACTATACAAAGACTACTACTCAGAAATAGAGTTGAATAAATTAAAGTAGCAATTTGTAAAATAGAACGTTCTAGAAAAAGGGTAGTTGAGATCCGTTCAAAATATGGTAACGTTTACCTATATGGTACGTTTAAAAATTAAAAAATATTTTTTTCCTGCGTTTCTTTTAACAATGTGATAAGCGTAATTAATTGTCAGTTCGATTAGCTGAATTTTAAAATTTATTTCATTTGTATACATAGTCAGGTAAAAAATGGGCATCCTTCTTTTTATTTACAGGTTGTTTTTGGAGACTTCACATGTCCTCAAAACATTTATTTATTTGTTTTTAGTCACACGGGCTTACTCGGGGTAAATTTAGGTGTTGCAGCATATTCCGTACCAGGGATTAAGTTCATGTCGTTCAGTAAAATTAAAATGCGAATGTCCTGCTGCTGTGTTCAAACGTATATACCGAGGCAAAAAAGAAAAAGTACTAACTTCAATATATTTATAAAACATGCGTGATGCGTTGATCAAAAACACTTCGGGACGGGGAAAACACTTTGTAATCAAAAAAGATACGGGATATCCCCACTCTGTCATATCACCGGGGAAGTCCGGAATACCACAAAAGTACAAATAACACTGATTGTCTTCGTATTGAGCGATAACTGGCAAAAACTGTTTGTGCTATTGTGTCTCCTACGTCACAGCATAAATTACAAGAATAACTGCGTCATCACGTCAAGATCATTACGGGTACGTCATGTTTCATATTAATTCCTTTAAAGGAGAACCATTCAAAGTACAATGTAATGCGTTTTCCTGTGGCTTATCAACAGTCAAATGTGTCATCAACACTTCGCTTAATAAAGCAAAGTAAACAGCCTACAAATACGCCACGCAACAGGGCACATTCCTTTTAATTAATTATTAAGAGAGTTATAGAAATAAGAAAGATTGCCTCAGTGCGTGTCGGTGGATTATAATAGAAGTAAAATAGAAGTATCAAACGAGCCCACAATCCACCTGATGCTGTCTGAACGCTGTGGTTCATAGACCTACACATCTATCCTCCTTCAAGATTCAAAATTTGTCTCCGTCCGGTTTAAACTTGTGCAAATTATATATTTTACACGATACAGTAGAGAATTCCTAAGACGAAGATAGAATGCTTTATTACCAATTTTCTTTATAGAATAAGGCGACAAACGAGCACACAGTCCACCCGATTGTAAGTGGATGCTGTGGCCCGTGGACATCCATATTCATCCTCGATGAAGAATCAAAACGCAGATGCGTTGTCGCTACCCTGAGGACTAAGATGGAATGCCTCGTTTCGAGTAAAAAAGAGTCTTTGGTTCTCTACACTTACCATACGAAACACAGCAGCGTTAAACCGCTATTTTACGCTGGAATTCGGTGAGAATGTGGCCCTTCTCCGGTCGAGCCGACCCATTCGTGTTCCAACCATAATATAGCTGCAGCGTGGCTCTACCACGTATCATCATCATCATCATAATTACACCCCTTCACAAGTCCACTCCTGAACATAAAAAAATTTAAAAAATTATTACCACGAATGAAAACCATTAAATGAGATCTCTGGTTCTTGCCGGTCTAGTCGATCCACTCAAGCCGCAGTCATGATAAATTACTCTATGCATACGCTACAGAGTTACTTTACCACGTTAAACTTTGCACGCCCTTTAAATACTTATAACTTCACAGATATACAGGTTTATAAATTTTATTACCACTTAAAATAGCTAACAATTTCGTTTGTGCAGGCGCACAGGGCTTTATCAAAGACAAATACGAATATCTATAGATGTTAAAACTATTTTTTTTCTGTTACAAATTTAGACCTTGGCCGAAATTCGTAGCAATACTCGTTTGGCTGGTTAACTTCCGGCTGGGACTGCCGTCATAATTAAATCACTTATGTCCTCCTCGCCAATTTAAAACACGTCGACAAGTTCCGCTTCACTATCAGACATAACTACCGATAAATACTTTATATTACGGAGGTACGTAGATCGAACGATCGATAGATGGTGATCTCATAGTTTTCGATGGATGGCGATATTACCATCTCGTAGCCAGAGTTAAAATATATGGATCAGCGAAGGATAGCAGCGTCAAGGGTTCGAGACATCTACTGCAATCGCCAAGCTTGGCGATTAAGACAAATTCTCCCAACGGTAAAGACTCATGTAAAGCTTTAGACTTTCGAGGTTTGATGAAGAAATTTACGAAGAATATTAATGTTAGAGGGGATAGCTTACTGGCTTAGCCCTTGGGATAGAACAGATGAAAAGAAAGTGGCTTATGGCTGAAGCATCGGCTTGAACGGGGAAGGACTATGTTTGCACAGTATACCGACGTAACAGCATAAGACTGCTGGGTTTTGTTCCATGGGTGACTAAAACTGGATACCCTTTTTATGATAAGAGGCATTTCTTATTATTCCTCAAGGATGATAACGCATTTCGCAATTTCTCTTCACCCTCTCATTCTTATTGAGAATTGCCGATTTTTACATTATAGGCTCTTCCACGTAAAAAGCGTCTGCAAGGTATGCTGCATCTATATAAGTAATATAGTTATAGCATGAATGGGTTGTCTCGACCGGGGAAGGACCACGCTCTCACAGAATACCAGCGTAAACTAACAGCTTAATGCTGCTGTGCTTCGTATGATGAGTGAAATGAGTCACTACATCTTCGTCCTCACGGGTGCCAGAACGCAACTGCATTTTGATTCGTTATCGAGAATAGATGAACATGTCTATGGACCACAGCACACACTTCCGATTAGGTGGACTGTGTGATCTTTGGTCACCTTATCCTACAAAAAAATCGTTTGTCAGCCTTATCTCATAAAAAAGCCTGTCAATGGGTCATAGCATCCACGTATCATTAGAAGTCGTCACTTTTATATCTTTAAAAAAAAGACTACGAACATCCTCTAGCAACCCAAATGTTTGTAATTATTCACTGTTACCATACATCCTAACCTAGACGTACTAATTTTTTTCCCCCAATTTCTTACAGGACTTCGAATCTAGTAATCAGATAAGTTACAGTTTACATACGGGTCACGGCTGGGAACATACTTCCTATAATTTTTGTGAGGGCCTTGGAGTAGAGGAGTTTTTCGCGTGGACAAATAGCAAGTAATGTAAACGTTACATATTTCTTTGATTAATATGATAAGTGTGTCCTTATTCGGACTTTTCCATGTGCCTGACGTACTTCAGTGTTCATCACTTCGTTGCTTTATAACGAACCAATTAAGATAAGTGGAAAGCCGTAAATAACTTTATGTAATGTTTAATACTTAAGCCTTAAAAGCGTTTTACATATTTTACTTTAGCCACAGGACGGTGTTTTTAGTAATAAATGGCAGGTATTAGCTAAATCAGATATATCACCCGAAGAATCGACAACAACAACCGATGTGGAATAAGCATGAGTGACAGCCTCGTACAGGCAACCGCCGTGTTGGGAGACACTTTTTGTTTGAAATAGGCTGACAAACGAGCACACAGTCCACAACGGATAATTGGATCCTGTGGCCCATATACATATGTCTTAATATATATTCAGTTAAAAATCTAAATGCATTTGCGTTGTCACCCTTGAGTACCAAGGTGTAAAGTTGCGTTTCCTATAAAAAAAAGTCACAGTGTAGAGACACTCACCATACGAAACACAACATGATAAAGCTGCTAATTTGCACTAAAATTCTATGATGTGATTCAGATTCAGTTTCGTTGTATTACGTTGTATTATGTAAATGCAAATCGTACGGACTGTAACTCAACGTCTTTTCGTATTATGTATTAACATCCTATTTGAGGTTAAAAAATCTTACCTTATTAAAAAATAACATAAAGCTGTTACTGAGTCATTCCCACCGGCAGCGATTCCCGCCAGAGTTCACACACAATCGCACTCTTCAGTGTTTTAAAATCACTAGACAATAGACTTTCCTAAAATGGAATACTATACACCTTTTTTTTAAGTTGCCGATATCACGTTTGGTAGGCGGTAAGTGAGTGCACGTTTGATAGATTATATTTTAGTAAAAATGACAAAAACACTTTATCATCCACCGAATACAAGTAGCTACTGTGTTTTTGGACTCCTGCAACTAACTCCAAACATATACATTGTCATCTTCGAGGACTAATATGGAATACCTGTAATATACTGGCGGCAGAAATAGGTGAGGCAGTTATCCAGACAAACTTTTAGAGATACAAGGAGTCGAACCTCTGTACAAAAATAATCTAAAACGATGGAAAAAGTGGATATGCAGGCCTTATTTATCAAAAAGTTCAAAATTTTTATTGAGCGTAAGTTGTTCAGTAAGGGTTATTTTAATACAAATGTTTAATACGTAAATGATAATTAACTGTATAAAATAAAATATCGTAAATTAATTTTTTGCGAAAGTCTCGCTGGATTGCTTGCTTGTTCTTCCCAGGACAGAGTTTTTACCGAACCAGTGGTAAAACTAAAAAATGACTTTCAAAAACCTTTTTTGTAATTTATATTGAATAACAACATATTCTATTCTAATATATAACAACATATTCTACTCTGATAACATATTCTATTCTATTCCAATTATCAATTGCGCCAGTGAAAATTTGGTTATCGCCAGCAATATGTAAAGTTGAATAGCTTCCGTAACTCTTATCTATAGTTCGTTCTCCACTTTCTGCTAGTGGATTTCAAGGTGATTGCATAATAAGCAACGGTCTCGGTGCACTGCGACAGTTGCATGTAGATGGTAGATGCTCTCTTATTAGTGTTTGCGTCCTCAAAAATGTTCAAGTGTCGTAAGTAGGTTACGTCTCGTTATATCCGGAATGTTCCACATTGTAAATGTCTTTGCCCGATTTGCACATGAAATGTTTTGATGCAACGTAATTTTGTTTATGGTCTATTTTTTATAGAAGTGAGGGGGGACGAGTTTAAAGTCGCTTAAAATATGAATGCTGTGGCCCATAGACACTTACATTTATTTTTCGTTAAGAATCAAAATGCAGATATGTTATCCACTACAAGACTAAAATGGAACTATTACCAGTAAAGAGGAGTCTCAGGTTTTCGTCACCATACAAACACATTACACATAAGCATTTTGATGATATTTCAAGTTATATGTAAGCTAAGCCCTTCCGTACTGTAATGTGGCTGACCCATTCGTGCTGTTATGTAGTTCTTCTTTGCTTATAAATTTTCAGAAAACCAAAGTCTAATAGAAAAACCGATAATTAATAGTATCAGGCTTGGAATCAGTAAGATGCACGTAATTGTGGAGGGCGGGAGGTGTTCTTCAGACTAGGTAAGACATATCTTAGCTAATTAATTTTCGGCGTCTTTAAGAAAACTCGATCCCAATAAGTGGTTCTACACATTGTAGCTCTCTTGATATCAGTTCCTTAAATAGACATAGACATAGACTACTCAGTGTCTGTCTTGTACGACAATACAGCTCACATACGTTCCGTTGTTGGACACGGGCGTTCTCTCATTTAAATCAGTTCTAGAAGTTGAGAAGTATCCCCCACGCTGCATTAATGCGTAACTATGGACTTTATATATTTTATTAAGTGATAAATTTATTGATTTGTAACCACCATAAGCTCACTGTCTATTAACACTTACCGTAGATAGAGGCTTAGGAAGATGTGGTTTTGATTTACCCCAATATTTGAATATTTGAGATAAAAAATCAAAAACTAAGTTTGGTATACACACATTATTGACTGCAATTCCATGATATGCTAAGCGGTGAATTAGTAGTAGGTAAGAAATTACGCTGTTTTAGCGTAACAACGTAGCTGCTGAGCCCAGCTGCTAGGTGGGGTAAAACTACATAGTATTTGAACTACCGAGTTTGATTCCCGCCGGCATATCTAAAATTATTTATCACGATTCACCACGTACTCGGTGGTGAAGAAAAACGTTCTTCGGAAATCGATAAATCCAAGCAATAATATAAAATATACAAAAATATTTTGAAGCCAATCTGTTCTCTAAAACAATCCCGAAATTAAAAAGTGATGTGTGACATCCAGTGAGAAATATACAGGCCATTTCTAGAAGCAATAGTCAACTATAGATTAAACTAATGGTGTACGTCCAGTGTGTGGGCTGATACTTACAGTATAATTGTGTAGAGCATAGACTGTGTGGCATTTTATTATAGCCTCAGGGCTAAAACTCATGTGGCTATTTTGTTTGAGATTGGTTGCAAGCGTTCATGGGCAAAAGCCACTTACCATCAACTGCACTATTTGCCCGTTTGTCACTCTCATGTTTTAAGAAAGCTAATTTATACAAATATTTGTGTATAGCCTATGTTTAGCGGTAGATTTGATACAAACAATGGCTACAATGGTGATCGAGATGATAATTAAATATAATTATTATAGAATTTCGCGGTCCTTCACTGCTGGCCATATGAGGACGTTCAAGGTCGCTCAGCGAGCTATGAAGAGGTCTATGCTCGGTGTTTCTCTGCGTGATAAACTTAGAAATGACGACATCCGCAGTAGAATCAGAGTGACCGATGTAGCCCAACGGTTTAGTAAGCTGAAGTGGCAATGGGCAGGCTCTCGAAGAACCGACAACCATTGGGGAAAAAAGGTTCTCGGATGGCAGCCTCGTACCGGTAGGCGTAATGTAGGGCCACCCCCCAACTAAGTTGATGGATGCAGGTGGGTCAGGACTGTGCTTTGTGGCATACCTTCGGGAAGCCTACGTTCTGCAGTGGACTTGTGAAGGGCTATAATGATGATGATGATTCTGGGGCTGAATCTTTGTATCATCCAAAATATTTATATTTAGATTTTTAGGATTTTCGTGTGTGTATCAATATTTCTCAAATCTAGAATTATTATCATAATATACAAAATAGTAAAGCGCGTAGGTATGTTCAAATCAAGAATCCAACATTTTGTCGCATGAAATCGTATCTAACAATCATATTGAACATATAAATGATATAAAAAGCACGTTGTCAGAAATAATAATTAAAGGTTGGTAAACTTATTTTTTTTAAATCGTTTAACTGCTAGTTTAACATAAACAAGTGGTATTAGTGGCTTATGGTGTAAATTTATTATGTATAAAGGGGAAAACACTATAACTTTTGAAAATATCATTTGTTCAACTCAATCTATTTTTTAATCTATCTAATCATCTATCATGTGGTAAGCCACAAAATATAAATGGCTGTTTAATTTTATTTTTATATTAATTATATGTATATAATTATATTTAGTATATTTAATTAGATTATCTCTCAACAAAAATATTTTGATGCTTCATAGAATATGAAAAAGTACCCATTTTTTACCGTTAGTGCTGTTTTTTTCTCCGGTTTCTGAGACTTCTTTGAGAAAGTTTTGGGCTTTGAGGGAATTTTTGTGCTATCAGTCAGTAGGTAATTTTACAGGGCTCGCATGCGGTTGCATGTGTTCTTTAAAGAAAACCCACATTCACTCTTACGACCGATTATCCTACCCTTACCCGATTTCACTACAATCATTTAAAATCGAACAAGTTTTTTTTAAACCAATTTCGAAGTTTCGTTTTACTTTACAGTTATAATATTTGGATTGCGAATTTAAATAACCCCGTAATAACGTTTTAACTTTTGAAACTTAAATTAAATTTGGTCGAAAATTAAAAGTGAGTTGAAAAGTGTGAAGCACATACGAAAATCTCAATTTATGTTTATAACGTTACTGTCAGCTCGCCCCGGGCGCGTACGGGCATGAATCAGCAGCGTGGTCTTATATTTTCACGACTCGATTACAAAACGAAAACATTTTTCTACTATTTTTGCTTAAAATGTGCACATGTCACGCACAAAAATTACACAAAATTTGCATTAAAATATCAAGTACTTTGAATGTTGTCACAGACGCAAGCATAAACTACTTCTTTGTTTCATTAAATTTAGTGATTGTGAGACTAGTGAGTCTGAATTTTGACATTTTTTATGATTTGAAATGAACTCAATAACTGATATTATTCTTATGTGATTAACACTACATACCTGTCATCATTACAGCCCACCATATTGTCACAACACGAGGCCCAGAAGAAGCAGCATCCATCGACTCCGTGCATATTTCGTTAGGTTATCAAGGTGCGTCGCACAACGCTGCGCTTGCCGGTACCAGGTTGTCAAGAACCTTTACATCGGTTATCAGTACTTTAAACTGTATTGGCAGTACCTGGCACTGGTACACCACTGTCACGTGAAACACCTGTGTGAAACAGCAGGTTAATGCTGCCAGGCTTATGGTGAGTACAAATAAATAACCGGAGACCCTTTTTACTTGAGACATACTATCATACTATCTCACAGGTGATAACATAATCTGCGTTTTGATTCTTAATCGAGGATAAATGTAGATGTTCATGGGCTACAACATTCATTTACCATCAGTTGGATTACGTGCGCGTTTGTCACCATTTATTTCTTTATTTATTTTATTGGGAACACCAACAGCTTTTGTACGTGTCACTTATTACAAAGTTTTAAATCTACATAGCTATTAGAGGGAATATGAAGGAAATTTTATACGATTTCATACTTATAATTATTGTACAAAAAATTTAGGAAAAATATTTTTATACTGTACAGTACATTTGCATGATATAATAGAACACTTACGCAAGACGTAGTAGTAGTACGAAACTCAGAGGCCGTGCGCATGTTTTAACTACGCCAACAGCGATCTAATCGACGAATTTTATACTACGTCAACAGCGAGTTAATCGCAGTAGATGGTGTTTATTTATAAACGGACCCAGCTGTGAAACACACATCGTCACAAAGGTTTTTGGTACGACTGAGAAATAAAGATATACCCACTAGCAGCTCCCACCGGGGCGGGGAAGGAAATTCCGTTCTGTTCCTCAACACTCACAGAAAACTGCCGTACGTGGTAGAGCCATGCTACAGCTGCATTATGGAACTGAAGCAGAAGATGTGCAGTAGCATCCATCTCAATATAAAAAATGCTGTTGCAACCAGGGCCAGTGCATTCCCTACTAGTCTACCTCCAGGCTAAGAAGAGAGGATATCGTGGATGCAAAGTGCAGATAAGTTAAATACCTATGTCTACGTAATAGCATAACTACTATCACGTACTAAGAAACATATTATATAACAATTATAAAGTTATACGGATTGAAACCTCTTTTATTCTATTGTTATCAAAATTTATGTAAATAAAAAAAACAAAAGAAAAAACAAAATTCGTCGGCAAAATTGTTAGTAATAAGTGTCAAGGAAATAAATAAAAAGGGATTAGATTGTTTTTATTTCTTAATTTAATGGACCGTGTGAACTTAAGTCATGCCATATCGTTATTTGAGTCGAGATGAAATGATACGAGCCGTGGGCATATTAGAAAACGGTGAATTCAACGCGTCGTTTCTGAGGCACTACACACCAGCCAAAATATGATATCAAGGTTGTGGTCACATTATCGTAGTACTGGGGATGTGGCTAAATGGCGCAAGGGTAGATATCGTGTTATTACGCAGATACAGGATCAATTTCTCCCAATGACCGCCAGAAGAAAACCCCATATCACAGCTACAATCGCTCAAGGAGGACCACCAGCTGCTGGTAAGCAAACGACCGTGCCAAGGAGGTTGCATGAATTTGGTCTTCATGCTCGAAAACCGCTACGTGTTCCAGCGTTGCGAAGTGGGGGCTGGGGAGCATTTATTATGGAGTGACGAGTAATGGTCTTTGGTTGGCTGTTCGCCGATGAGTTCCGGTTTGGGTTCCATCAGAATTCACTAAGAATACGCGTTCAGAGAATACCAGGGAGAGTTAACCGTCTACGGCACCCTCCACTCGTACCAAGGCGGGACGATTATGGTGTGGGCAGGAATTCGTTTTGATAGACGGACCCAGCTCGTTTGGATCCAAGGTAGCATGACCGCACAAAAATACAACGAGGAGGTAGTAGAGCCTGTTATTGTCCTACACAAAATCCAGATGGGCCGGGAATTTCTACTCATGCACAATAATGCTCCTTCCCAAACGGCTCGGCTGGTGTCTGCCGCTCTCCGAGACCACGATATTCAAGTTTTGGATTGGCCTGTACAGTCGCCCGACTTAAATCCTATCGAACGTGCCTGGTACAAAGCTGCTGAAATGCTTTGAGAGATTTCCCGCCAAATTTGACGACGGTAAAACAACTTTACGAACATTTGGTAAGAACATAGGATCTTACACCGCAGCAAGACATTGACAATTCATATTGATGTATAATTAATGTAAGAGGTGGCAACAACAACATTGATTATTTATAATTACATGTTACAAGATTTTTTCAATTTTAATTAAAATTAATAGTTTTATAAGAGGGAATGAAGTTTATTATGTTTTTTTTTACCTATCATTTTTTCATTTACTATTTTAGAAAATTCTGCAATAAGCTTTAGATATTTGATGAAATATAAAATATTCCTAGATTCTGTTGTTGTGTTCATCCACATATGAGTCTATTATAGGAGAGATATAAGCCAGTAGTGGACTTTGATGGGTTTTAATGATGATGGTGATGATAAAGAGGTCACTGTTGTACCACCTACATAGGTCTCTTCAGTAGCAAGGAGGATTGGCGTTAATCGCCGCATCCAGCAGGCGGGGCCAAGATACCAGTCACAGTACCAGTCGTCTTGAAATTTAATGATGCCCCCTATCGCCGTTCTGAATCTTGCACATCTAACATAAACGAGATGATAATACCGCCGTGTATCGAAAGCCACGAGAGCTTTAGGGGATTTTCCATTATCGCTTCGTCTGTGGGTTAAAACTATGTGATAGATTCTTTTTCGCCACCAAAAGGCAACCTTAATTGTATATAAAAGACAAATAAGCCAGACACAGATTCAGTGAATAGTTTGAACCTTTACTCTATACACGATTCCCAACTTTGATGTACTCCGTTTGTCGGACTGGGGCACGCTGTCATATAATGCTGGTAGTAATAAGACAAATTTGGGGCGCTTTCACACTGGAGCCTAACGACGGTGTAATGTATACACCGAGGTAACACTCACGTGTTTTTAGCATTCGCACTAAAGACATAGAAAGAAAATATGCGTGACGTGAAATGACGCAGGTTGTATATTCGGAATATGACGTTGTTTTGTCAGTCAGCTTGCCTTTTAAGTCTGGAATTCGAATCAATAACCAACTTTCTATAATATTAATACATGTGTCATTATTATCACTATACTACTCGCTACAGATTTTACAAATTCACCGCTGGACGTATCTCTCAGCAATTATGGCTCTAAGCCACCTGTATTCATCGAATACCCGCGTATTTCATCAGGTCGTCACTAAATCTAGTGAGGGTCTGCTTAACACTGTACTTGCCATTACAAGGGGCTTTCTTCTCTATCAATTTCCAGTTTATTAAGTTATGTGGCGAGCCCATTACCATTCCAGCTTACTGATCTACTGGGCTATGTCAGCTACTCCTGTTCTTTTGCGGATATCTTCGTTTCATTTGCAATGAGCTGTGGGCGCAGAACGAGTTACTTTGAGCCTCTACATGTGGCCAGTTTGAAGACCACATTTCGGTTCCAAAAGTCATCATTGGCAACACGTACTAGTATGTTATGACATTAATATCGACGCCGAATTTTAATAGAATAACGGCCAAAGGCCTCCATGGTGGCACTACTTCAGAGGTTTGGACTAGAATAGGGTATTTCACACCATGTAAAAAAATAAAAAAATATATATTTATGATTAGGTTTGTAAAAAGTAAACGAGAAATAGTGATTTATATTTATAAAAATGCGTAATAAATTTTATATTTCAATTTTAAGAATATTTATTTTGTCTGTGCTTCAAATCTGCAAAACGTTACTAACAATATTAGAACTGTCGTGACGTCTCTGATTAAGAGAACTAGCTAATGTGCTAGTTGCTGTGTTATTTGAAAATTTTTCAAGTTATCATTACAATTATTGAGCTTTGTTTCGAATTTTATTGAAAGGGCATTATGGAAGACGAATTCGTAAAATCAGAAAGTACTAATCTGCCAAGGATAAATAAATTGATGGTGGCAAAACAATAAATTAAAAGTAATTTTTATGACACTATCCGGTTTTACAAAATTTATATAAAAATTATAGTGGTTCATTATCACTCTAGGATTAATTTAAAATACTTTTTGAAAATGGGTGACAACGCTCTCTTGAAGAACTACAGACTGATTTCCCACCTGAGCCGCGTCTACGTGCTGTTTTCGAAAGTCATTACGAATCGTCTCTCACGCAGACTCGACGACTTCCAACCTCACTCAAGCAGTTCTCCAAACAAGCAGGTTCCCACGTACATACCCTTCGGCAAATTGTACAGAAGACCGAAGAGTACAATCTGCCACTTTGTTTGCGTATGTGGACTATGAGAAAGCCTTTGGTTTCGTCGAAATATGGGCGGTGCTACAGTCCCTTCAGCGATGCCAAGTTGACATTCGGTATATCGAAGTGCTGAAGTGTTTGTATGATAGGGCTACGATGGCTATCCAAGTACCCTGAATTGGAAGACGTTTTCAAGCTACTGGACTGAAAAAGATACGGTATTAACGTCAATGGCGATTACATCACTTACCTTCGATTTGGCGACGATATAATCCTTATGGCAGAAGCGCTGGAGGACTTTAGCACTATGCTCAATGATCTCAATAGTGTTTCTCAACGGGTAGATCTTAAGATAAACATGGACAAAACAAAGATCATGTGTAATGTCCATGTCACACCTATGCCGGTAGTTGTTGGGAGCACTAAGCTCGAAGTTGTTGACGAGTACGTGTACCTGG
>DWHP01004004.1:0-12924 GCA_018247895.1 Parnassius honrathi
TATTTCGTATGGTGAGTATAGAGAACCGGAGACCCTTTTTACTGGAAACGAGGCATTCCATCTTAGTCCTCACGGGTCTGCATTTTAATTGGTAATTGAGGATGGATGTAGATGACTATGGGCCACAGCAACCATTTACCATCAGGTGGACTGTGTGCTCGTTTATCACCCTATCCTATAAAAAAAAGTCTTAGTGTTAGCAGCTAGACGCTTGACGCTACTCCACGTGCTTGGTCTTTATATTTTAAAACTTAATGTTTGGGATTTTCGGGAACCAACTGAACGATATTTACCGTGCGGTGGTGTTATAAGAATATCCACTAACATATATCATCCCGGGGGTATCGTAAGAGGCTACAGAAGTAAATAAGCCAGGAGACGGGCAAAAGCGTCATGCTCATAACAACGAAAAATAAGATATGGTTGCCATGCGTGGCAACTGGCAGCTATACCTCTACGACAAACTATGAGGGAGCTACGTTCAGCAGTGGACTACTAATATGTTGTAACGGAAGCAAGAACTGTGAATAAGACAATTTTGGCACAAATACCTAACAATGGCATTAATGTACACTTATCTTCAATCATAATCGATTTTAATGCAGTATGTAATTATATATCATAAAACGAATAAGGGAATATATTTCACATCTGTCGCACAATGCGGGTGTTCCGACGCGCCATGTTGGGGATTACACGTAAAATACGAAATGACATATCTATCTACACAGCGCCTTTCCAACGTCAGACAAATGGTAAGGACATTAGGCAACACAGATGTCGCCTTCGCGTCTCCTCCGGGATGCGAACAATTTTCCAACCCTTAGCTTGATTCGATTCCCGAAAGGTTTTCCCCGGATATTATTTATTATTATATCTTTATTAACGTTTGGAACTGTTTGTTGCTACGCACATTTGCCATTTCTTTAAGCTCTTGTGACAGCTTTATGTATTTTATTTAATTCGAAAATTTATAACATATGCACATAAATTTTTAAATCTGTTACAATAATAACGATTTATGTGTATTTCAGAAGAAATCCATATTGGTTGATAATTATTTACGTGAACTAGGAAGCGATAAATAACATATTTTAATACGGTCTTCAACTTGTAATATTATTTATATGCATTTTCGTGTTGTTCTACAAAATACTGAAGAATTTAGTCTACTACTATTAACTTTTTCTACAAATTGATGACACTCGTAAATCTCCGGGTTCATTTTGACTACGATCACAAATTCTAAAGACTTCTACTTACTATTTTTTATAGAATCGTAGTGACAAACGCGCACACGATGCACCTGAATGCTGTAACCTATGGACATCTACATCCATCCTTGATCAAGAATCAAAATGGAGAAACATTATAACCCCCGAGTACTAAGATGGAATGCCTCTTTTGCAGCAAAAATGGTGTCCGGTTCTCTACACTCACCATATGAAACATAGCAGTTGTATTCTGTGAGAGCGTGGTTCAATTCCTAGTCTTGCCGACTCCATAATATAGGTGCCGATTTCAGTATAACGCATTTATATACTTTAATCAGTATATAACGTATTTATAGACTGAACTAGCGCAATCACAGAATATCGAAATCTGAGAATCGAAGTTTTGTCTAAGGACAGGACTTATACTCAGAATTAGCATAAGAAACTGGTGAGAAAAAGGTTATATAAATAAAGAGATAATTTAACAAAAGATAAAATAAACTAGATGAATCTGCATAAATTGTACATCCAATTTGAACCCTCCACCTTTGTTTATATCCGTAATATTTTAACGCCTAACGCAATATCGTAACGTAATTTAAAACGAATTAGTACCCCCTCTGAATTTCAAATTTGTATACTCTCGCGCCCCGTTCTTAATGTACCTATATAAAATACCATATTTAAAAACAAAGGGTGGTCCGTGTACTATTTTATAATTTCACCCTCTCCTGCCCCTCAACTTCTTCTTTGTGCAAATGTTACTCTGAACACACCCTCTAATGTAAAGGTAGAAGAGCTTTCTAGTAAAAATGGCAGTTTTATCTTTTCTCAAAGGGCGGTTATTTACCTTTTGTTTTCTTATTGATATTTCGAAGTAATAATTATTTAACAAACAACAAACTAAACTCGCATTACACGGTTGAATAAAAATCACTTAACTAATTTTAAGTTTTGTAATGTTAGTGTTGCGTGCAAAATTAGTAAAAACAAAACACTTATGTCATCATATTCAGGTCTACTGAAATTCGGCATAAATATAAATTATTATAGACACAAATATAAATGTTATTGTTTTATTCTAAATTTCTACTTAACTTTCGTTTTTGGAGTAAAATTGGAACTTATTTTTATATTTCATTGTGTGTGAAGTCAGTCAACAGACATTTTATGTATATATCTATCATATTACAGGTTAATAATCCTTAAATTTCTGTTTAAAATAAGCCAAATTATCAAGGTTTAAAAAAATAACTTGACTTTGGAGTCCAGTATAACAACAGTATGTTTGTTTTCATTATGTTTTTGAAGCAAATTTCGTTAGCTAATACTCTTATATTTTTATAATTTATCTACAAGTTGGCATATTATACAAAATAAATAGGAAGCTAATACATATACTACGTAAAAAAAACCTGATGATTAATTTGCCCCGAACGTATCGAGTCGATCCGCAATACATAATGCAACACCTAATCTCGAAAACGGGTGCAGATGACATTACACTCGCCCCTTCCCGCCAAAACATGATTGACCAACATGGCTCCTGCTTTGGGGCTGTAAGCTATAATTATTTCGTTTAATTTGGGGCTTTGCGTGTGTACGGTATTTTATGAGTACATTTTAATGTAAGTTTTTTAGTTCCTCCCATAAAATTTTGATTTGATATTCCACTTTCTACACAATTTTTCCCTGCAAAGCTCAAAAAGATAGATAATTTTAAAGGTGCCAAAAATATTAAGTGTTCTCAATCTTCAACATTATAATAATTTAATTAATAAAACGACGTTGGTAACTTGTTGAATTAGATGCTTACAAAAATATTTCCAAACCAAACCAAAATTTTAAATATCGACGCTATTATTGCCACTGCAACCAACCAGTTCTGTCATTTATATAAAATTTGTACAATTTAGGAGATGCTCCTACATTTACTGACTGTCCAGGGGACAAGGCGTGGCCAAAGGCATCATGGGGTTGTATGCAAATTAGCAAATTAATAGCGCTATGCAATGCAGGCGGCGGCCTCCGACGGCACTCGTTAGCCGCACTATTGTGCACTTATTAATTCAACTGCATAATTTATGGCGGTAGAACGTTGCATCGCCTCGGACGCATAAATTCTCTTAATTGAAAGTTAATACGGGCCACGACGGATTTAAGTACGTGGCTCAGATGGAACTACCTACAGATAATTTTGATTATTGACGCCAGGCATTGTTACGCGACATTTAAATATGAGTAATAGGTTCATTGTCTAGTCTGAAAACGACTTAAAATCACTACTTTTATTATCAATATAGTCTTAGCATAGGCTCATATACTATCTAAGATACTGAGCCATTTCCATCATTTATAACATCATCCAGTGGAAGGTCGCTTGCTGGTAGTGACTACTACTCGAGACCGTTCTACCACAACGGTTGTCAATTTTTTCGGTTAATCACTTCAAATTACTTATTTGTCTTTGCCGAGTGTGTACATAGGTACTCTAGTTCTACGGCGGTTGCAGTTACTACGGACTTTATATTCTAAAATTTTGTCAGTTCTGAAATATTTAATGGTAACATCTCTTCTGAAATGTCTAAGCTTTTTAAGTTGCACCTGGGCGTTACTTTTCATTATCGCTCTTATTATTCTTTTCTTCTTCTGTCATCTTTTAAACACACCAATGACCACAGTCTTTTTTAAAAATGCAAATGGCATATGAATAGGTATGTATTTCTTAGAACCAAAACTTAGAGAGCGCAATTACTTGTACCTACTGTAATGTCGCTATGTCCTATTATATATATATGCAGTCCTACTGTAAGATGTCTCCAGAACTTCGTTCCATAATTGCACATAGGGCTTACTCTATACATGTGGTTGATGTATAGAGAAATAGGTTTGTTTGCAACTCTTACATCACTTTCCTCACCGAAATAAGATTTGGTTAAAACATTAATAAATAAAATTTCTGTAGTCTGCTTAAACCAGTTTGAATGAGGTGATATGTATATATTTTAATGTAATTCGAATTTTAAATTATAATTAAATATTTATTATCTACAAACACAATAATATAAGTACTCAATTATGCACTTTAAATGGTCATTAAACATAAGTTTTAGTTTTTATATTTAAGTACAGATTTCAGTCAGTTTATTAATAGATACGACTATAGCTTATTTTGAATTATGACTCCTTATTTAAATAATTATGGAAAT
Organism: Parnassius honrathi; assembly: GCA_018247895.1. Taxonomy (NCBI): domain Eukaryota; kingdom Metazoa; phylum Arthropoda; class Insecta; order Lepidoptera; family Papilionidae; genus Parnassius; species Parnassius honrathi. The sequence goes on from DWHP01004004.1 coordinate 4,424, forward strand.
ATCATATCACTACTTTAATAACACATTGCATATATGCGGTATGTATGTTCATAGAATTAATTGAATATATTATCTGTTACTAAATACCTAATGGTTTTGAAAATCCAGACGGCATTCTATCTAGGAGGTTATAAAACATCGTTACAAATTTATCGGTCAAACGATGTTTAATTTTTTGATAGTAGATATCGTTTTTCCAAGACACACCTTAAGGAATATTCGTAAAGATGCATTAATTAAACGTAAAAATGATTACGGTTTACTCTATAGAAAAAAGTCCAACGGTTTTAATTTTTCTCATAATTTCACGTTAATATTTTGAAAATTGTTACCGAAGTTTCTAAAAAATTAAATGAAAAGAAGAAAAAGACTTTCGTTTCGTCTATCGACTTTTCCTCGTTTAGTTACAACTTAATCTTTGCTTTACAAAATCAATGTTTAGATTTTGCAAGTGCTCAAAACTAAACACACAAAAAAGTAACTTTTATGACGCTGTAACCACTGAAATTGTAAATTAAATATGTACACTAATACCAAATTCAGCGCATTCCGTATTAAAATGCGACATACGCAGACACCGTAATAGTTGGTTTGACGCGTTTTAATTACTTCAGCCCTATTCCAGGGGTGTGGTGCTCCCTTAAGTGTCGGGCGGCGCAAGCTCGTGCGCTAATGCGCCAGTAAACTATGAAGCTGACGCTTTATACTGTATGTGGGTGCGTGTAAGTAATTAAGCAGGATAGTTTCATTGGTGTTCTCATTATAAGACAATTAAGGAACTAGCAATAAAGGGTTCAGGTAGTTAATGTCTATTGTGTACTTGTAAGCTAGTTTTGGTAGCGAAAACTTTTTTTTAATAGAATAAGGGTGACAAACGAGCACACAGTCCACCTGATCTTAAGTGGTTGCTGTGGCCCACAGACGTGTACATTTATTCTCGATTAAAAATCAAAACGCAGCTGCATTGCAAGACTAAGATGGAATGCCTTGTTTCCAGTAAAAAAAGTCTCCGGATCTCTACAGTCACCATACGAAACACGGCAGTATTAAGCTGCTATTTTGCACTGGTATTCTGTGAGTGCATGGTCCTTCCCCGGTCGAGCCGACCCATTCGTGCTACAACCATAATATAGCTGCAGCGATAATATAGAATAAGGGCGACAAACCATCACACAATCCACTTGATGGTGAGTGGATGCTGTGACGCATATAAATTTCCTTCTACCCTCGATTAAAATGCAGATGCATTGTCACCCCTGAGAATATAATCCCAGAGATTAAGCGTACACAACATATGAAACTCGACACCATCGCATCGTAAACATACGCATACGAAAAAAATTTAGCATAAACATCATAAACATTAGATACTTTCTTATAACAGTTAAAAAATTAAATTTCTTTATTCGTAAGGTTAATCTGCTATAAATTGAGCCACGATAAAATTTCGAATTCTTAACGCGCCGACATAAACTGCAATAAAGTACAAAATATCTAAGCGCAGTTAAAGCGCCCTTATAATTCAAGAATGCGCATTACATCCCCGCTTCTATCCCAAACCCTCGTTAAAGTCCAGTGATTAAATATTATGTTTCACGCATTCAGGCCGCATCTAGGGAGCGTCAGCCATTTGGCACGAAGCAATTATAATTAAAAATTAACTCAGCCGGAAAAATTCCGCTATATTGTTTCACTATTGCCTTATTATAACAAAAATTGACACTTATTTTAGGATATCATTAGTATTTTATATTGAATATTATCAATACACCGTTTCAAATTGGTTTCAAATATGACCTTATAAAAGTTAATATAGAACGGCTTATAACAGAACTCATATCAAATTTAGTAGTATGCGAGCTACTTGAACAACAACCACAAATAACAACTGACTATGCATTACTTCAATCTTTTATCACTGGGACTTTTGCGTAAAAAGTCAGATCAGGTTTAACCGCAAGTATGGGGTAGGTAGCGGACACTTTAACATCACTGACAATATGTCAGTCCTATAAAATAAAATCAAAATGATAGAAATATAGTCTGTGAAGAATAATTACAAAAAGTAAATAAAAATGTTTAATTATAATTAAAAATTTTGGCCAAATTTATAACCTGGCCAAACTATTCCCACATCACCAGTACAGCAATTCACAAGTCCACTGCTGTTGCGGACCAAAACAATGTCTTACCATCATTACATCAAGTGGGAGGCGGCCATGCCCCGCTGACCGGTATGTGTCTCCCAAAGTATAGTCTACGATTATGTGTAAGGTCAATCAAGCTTTGCCAGTAATTGTTTGAACACAATGTTCAAGCATTTTTTAAGAAGTATGTTTGCCTAGGACAAATTATCTGACTAAGTCCAACTTCGACTGAGAGGTCGATTGACGGATCCAACTCGATTGGGCAGGGTTCGAGAGACACATACGAATGTACATCCAGGGGGTAAAGGTCTCCCGTACATCTCGTACCGTATTATATTTATATTATATATTTAAGGTCTCACTGTGTCGGTCTGTAATTTGAATAAATCTCTTTATGTCTATGGAGATGGCTCTGCTTATAAAATTTTTCACGATATTTTTCGTAATGGGATATCCATAGTAAAACCAGAGTAACAGACATAGCTCAACTGTAAGTTAAAGTGACAATGGGCCATGAAAAAAGATTTTTGAGTGGAAGTCTCGCACTGGTAAGCAAAATGTTGGGCGACCCCACACTAGATGGAATCAAAAACACAAAGTCGATGGATGAAGGTGGTTCACATGTGTTTTGTGATTGGGGGGCCATGCATAGTAGTTGGCTTGTGAAAGTATAATTGATAGTTGTATGCATGGATTTTCAAAAAATCCAAAAGGTGAATAAATAAGCAACATTTTTGTGGCTAATAATAGCATTACGAAAAGGATAGGATTGCACGCTTTTTAAATTTATGATTGCCGCGTAATCGTAGAGTTCCCCTTGGAGCTCGGGGTGAAATAAGCCTATTGACGTTGGGATGAGCTAGCTACACTCGTTCTCGGTCAAAATGACCCTAAACATTTTATTTGCTAGCATCGCTATTCCCGTAACGCCGTGGAATAGCGCCGACTAATCTTGAGCGACCATTTAAGGGGTGTTTTCGCGCCCGTTTTCTAATAAATATAACTGAAAATAGCTTCGTATACTTTTAATACAACATTCCAGAACTTGTGTTACGCCATTGCAAACCCTAGTACCGTTTCTGGTGTGAGTTACCGTACGCTACGTGAATATTTATGGCCGTAATATGTAAGTTCTTCGCAAATGTAACGAATCCCAATTTATTGCCAATCGATTAGCACCCTTGCGTACCCTCAGCTGCTTTATTTAATTGAAGCGTTCTCTTGATTGGATCTTTAGATCGACGCGCAATAGAGTATTCCGAAATCGTAATTACCGAGAAAGGTCTGCACAGTTACCTATGGGAATTTATTTGCAATACTTTGAACATGTATGCTGTCTTTATTGGACTATATTACAGAAATGTTGTATGAAGTCTTCTAAAATATAAATCTTGTATAGGATAGGTGCATTATAGATAAGTATTCACCTATGTCTATAATCCCAGATCGACGTGTTCTTGAATGTAAATATGACACCCCATAAACTGAATGTTTTATAGGCTTCCACTACCATTCCAATTTATTCTGGACACTTATTGTCTACTTCGAGGGTGTTCGATTTTTAGGGGAGAATTTATGGCTTTTATTGTATCTTTTTTGGGTGCTAATACCAGTGTCACCTTTAAATAGAATTAGCGCCAAAAGATGATATTTTTTTAACTTCATTTTCTGAATTATTGACTATAATATCACTTTATGAGATATAATACAGTTTTGTTATTAAAACATATGTTTTTCTTTACTTATCAAAAGCCAGTTTTTGAATACAATCTCACCTGGATGTAGGTAAGCGTTGATAAAGCCCTAGATGGAAAACCGCGCTCTTTGTTTTATCGAGTTTTAACTTTTATAAAAAGGTAAAGTAACAAAATATACCACTCCATAAACAAGACTGAAGTTGCAGGTAATGTTTAATTTAAAATGACGCGTCGAATACCACAAAAACTCGATAACTTCGCGCAGAATTTGCAATTTATCAAGTACGCACAGATCAATATCGCTCGGGAGCCGCCTTCCCGCATTGTAATCCGTTGTTTGGGACGCGATATCGAGCGAACTTACAAAATATTCTGATCTCGTAGCGATGTAACGCCCTGTGCTGCCGGCCCCCGCTATTTATACCTCTGTTATTGGCACTTCTTCAATGTCAGACGCACCCTGCGACTATCCCCCGATCCCTTTAGCCCCACAGATGCCCCCTGGAATCCCTAAAACATACATTACGCTACACCGCTCGAATACTAAGGGCGAGAATAGCTATAGCTAACATAAAATTATATCAATTGCTTGGAGTTATTCTCGGATAATAATTTCGGATTTAACACCTCTATTGCCGACAAAGGGTTGATTGACCGTGTGAAGACGCGTTGTGAGTTCCATGTATAAGATCTCTAGTTGTCGCTTAGATGAAAGCTTATGTGAACGTTAAAACAAATTGTGAATGTAAATTATGTTAATATTATTAGGCCTTTTGTATTACCGTAGAATGGAATTAAAAAGCCGTGTGTCTGCAGTATCGTGAGATTTTAATTACTGATCGGGTTTGCTGGTTGAGGGCACATGCGTAGGTTGCAGTTTCATTCATATGTTAAATTGTTTATTTTACTGATTATCATTAGCACGAAAGCAATTGCAGAAATCAAATTCAATAAATGGATTTTTAATACCATTGAATTATATTCACTTAAATATTTTACATATTTATGATAAAATTAAGAAAATATCTCCAGCTTACCGTAAGTGATTATACTCTTTAAAGAAGATGTAAATTATTCGATACACTTTATGAAAAATGATTGCACTTCATTAAAGATTTATTCTTAAATTAAAAAGTCTTTCATTATTGAAGTTTTTTTAACCGTGTAGTGACTGCATATTCAAGAAATTAAATATTTCTAGGACATAAGTGGCGGTGTGAGAATATTCACTCCCCCATATCGTCCCGAAGGTGCCGTAAGAACAGAGGGACACTGTAACAGTCCCTGACAGAGGGAAACTGTAACAGGTAATGGGCAGCAGCGTCTTCCTGATAACAACTCAAAGTAATAAGAAACTGTTGACAGCCCGCTCGCCAAGTGTACGACTACGGCAAAGTCCCCCCGGCGGCAAGACGGCTGTGACAACGGGATGGAATCATTAAAGATTTAATAGTTAAATCATTTTTAACTCGACCGGAATAGGACCACACTTACACTCAGGAAACAGCAGGATAACGCTACTGTGTTTACCGGAGATCCTACTTACTGACAACGAGATATTCTCTATCTTAGTCCTCAAGGGTGGCAACACGTCTGCATTTTGATTATTTTACCTATGATTGATATCTTTAGTCCAAAGCATTCACTTACCATCAGGTGGACCGCGTGATAGTTTTTGAGTCTTACTCTATCAAAAAAATCTGAAATTTTGTTAACCAAAAAATACAACTTTTTGCGAATGTGGAAAAAATCGTATGTTAAATCTTTGTTATTGAACTAATATTCTGACGCTGCCAAACAAATTAATGTAATAATAAAGAAGTAAACCAAAAAAAAGACATTTTAAAACCAACTTTATGTAATAAAACATTTCATGCCAAAATAATACAAAAAGTCATCGAATGAATATAAAAGGATGAATATCTTTTTACATGATAATTTGCTTGAATGCATCAACACCGCATTTTAACTACTATATTACTATACTATAGATTCTATGACGCTATGGGTGGTTAGATTAGTAATTAAACAGTTCTTGATTATAATAAAACCCATGCATTACGAGCAACGACCAGTTTAATTTAATAATTCATGCATGCAGCGTCGAGACAACTCTGTAATGGTATTGCAAATGTCGTTTAGATAAAGTCATTAAGTAAGCTCATTATTATTATTGACACAAAAAATTCCTACGTTGTAAGGAACGCAGTCGGTTGGTTTCAAAAGGAAAACGCGTCAAAAACTCTCGGATCGTACAGCTTAACAACTCTACAATAAAATCACATTTTAATTTCTCATTGGCGACGATTAAATTACATTAACGTCGTTTTAATGGAATACAAACGCACGCGTTATTTTCCTCATTTCATTTTCGAAAGAATGAAAGAACATAACGCTGTTTATATGATCATTTAAATCTCTTCCATATACAGTGTACTCGTGGGTGCACGTAAATTTCCGCGTAGCACGAAACTCAGTTAATTATGGCAACGTTTTTAATTACAATGGGCAAGCTTGGGGACTATAAAACAACGTTAAGCCGCATAAAAATGCTGTTTAACATTTTAATAGAAATACCGAGTAGTTTTAGGAAGTGAATATTGAAATTATTTCATTGTACACACCTTTTTATTCGCTCTTTTCACGTAATAAATGAGCTCATAGTTTTGTATTTAATGGCACTTAAGATATTTAGGTACATTAAGGGACCGTTAGCGAGAGATTTTGCTTCACACATATTTAAGCATGAAAATACAAGGAATTTGTATATAAATAAATATTTTATTAAAAGAGAATCTGTACTTGTTCCGTGTTCGAATAAAATGGCGTTGTGAATGCATTACAGGAACAAAGAAGGCGTTTTCTTAAGATATGAGTTAACATAATATAAATACAAGGATATCAAATGCAATATCATCTAAATAATAACAATTTCACAACCTGTGTATAAATGCGAAATTTTCCAGTGAAACATTTATTATCCAAGTGTATGTCATTACATTCCGCAAACGTTGTGTGCTCCAGGTGAAAACGTCCCCCACCAAGATGCGTATCTCAGATTTACGCGTCGAGGTTGAACGTGATTGTATCTCTCAGATTAATGCGCATGAGTCGCATAGTGCGCCTACCACGGCTCGTAATATAATTCCATCCCTTTATCTTGTAATTTATTCATCCTAACGACTCGTCGACTTTTTTGTTTATTATACGTTTGATTAGAGCAACTATATACTATGAAAAAGGTGTTCTTTAGATACAACATACTCAAAAGAGTTTTCTGTATAATGGAGCTACTGTCGATTGTAGCATCTTCAGATTAGACGGAGCCATCAAAAGATGCCTTTTATAGGTCAAACCTCGGTAAATATAATCATCTTCTTACTACTGGTTACGGTGATTGTATTGGAATTAATTTGAAACAGCGATAATCATGTACCACTATAGTAAAATGCTTAGCTATTGAGCTAGGTAATAAACTTATTATTAGTTTGTTGTAGTAAACAAGTAAAAAGTTGCATGTACGTGGAATTGTTGCAGTTAAGTTGCAAGTGTCATAGTTCAACGTGCCTTTATTTTCTTTATAACCCGCGCTGCAAGTTGCTTGAAAGGCCATAAATTACCTTCGAGCCTGTCGCACCGCTTCCTCGAACGTGTGTAAGTGCCCAACTCTGGTCAGCGAGCCAATTTGTTTTTATTGAGACTACCCTCGAGTTATGCAAACTGGTAGGAAACGCTGAGCTCGCTGTAAACAAACTCGATACGTCCAACTATCGTTGAGCTGCAAATGAGTAACACTTTCCTACCTAAGTCATCATAGTTGGGTTGTACAGTTACTGGTCCCGGATAAAATGGTCTTTACAGCCACGTCCTCCTTTAATCTTGACGCGAATGTTTTCACAAGCGCCTGCTTTCGGCCTCTGAGGCCGTGATCAGACGCGTGTAAACAATACTTAACGTTAATAGAGATATAAATTGAACACGTTTCATTTAATCCCTTTGAGAGCAATCGACACCTAATATATTATGAGATTGCCGGTTATCGGCTCGAGCACGCGTCCATATTCAAAGCGTGCGGACTTTCGTACTTTGCCCTTTGTTCGGTTTTTGTCTTAACATCAGACCAAACTCCACATACAGCGATCCTAAGCTTACATTTCTACGATATACGTTCAACCTTGTAAATGTAGCGTTGAATTTCATATTATAAACTGTCTAGAGCACGTTACCATGAACTTACCTAATATCTACACTTCAACTAGTCATAGACTAATAAAATCAAATCAAATCGACGATTTGGCAGACGACATGTTGGTACTGAAATTAACATAACGTAGTTGGCGCAAGCAGAGTAAGCTGAGCAACAGCGCTTTTAAAGTTCGTCGGACTATCGTACAATGCCTCCGTTCACATTTGAATAGCGATTCAGTCACATCGAAGAGAAATCATACAAACCATCCAAACATATAATCATATATATACGATATATTTTGAGTGACTTTCAAATGTTGAAGTTTCACCTTTATACCATTTTATACAAATAAATCATCATCATCATCATCGTTACAGCCCTTCACAAGTCCACTGCTGAACATAGGTCTCCCCCAAGGTACGCCACAAAGCACGGTCCTGAGCCACCTGCATCCATCGACTTCCTGCA
>DWHP01004005.1:0-12924 GCA_018247895.1 Parnassius honrathi
AGTGTTCGGCGACCATTAGAATAAGTTTACTAAAATGTAATTATTATTTTCATGTAAGTGGCATTGTTTGTCTTTTTGAGAATAACTTTCTTTAAACCCGTATGTGTGACAAAAGGAGACGAGGAGCCGAAGTGCGGTATTTTGTACTTTAAGAAAGGCGATAAATCCTAATTAAAGAATTTTAAACAGATTACCGTTTTCATTCGTGCCTACTCGTAGTTTTAGAGTGATGACAATTCGCCTCGTGTGCAAACTCAATGACTTCTAGTCTCCCAAACGAGGCTGTTACAGAAAATCTTTAAGTACCATAGACTACACACAAACCGTTTGGCAGATTATACAAAAGACTGAAAAGTATTATACAAAGTATACAAAAACAAAGCACGGAACCTATGCAAGGAGGTGTAAAATAAGGAGGACAGCGTGACGTTATATTTCTGAAGAACTTCACCGCTATTTAAATTTTCACGTTACTGGATTGGAAATGATAAATAACTGGAGTATCACTCACCTTTGATTTGCCAATAATATTCATTATGATTATGACACAATTCCTGGAGGTCTTCAGCAATATACTATAGTGTCCTAGGTAGGTAAGTATATAGGTCGATACGGAAAAGTGAATACAAGGCCATGACATAAACGATGTCTCAGGTCTATGTTACATACCAGTGCTTTTAAAAAGAAGTTTAATTCTGCCTTAAGGTTCTTCAAACGTGTCATTGTCAAGGCAAAGCCAGAGCACATCGGCAGAATTGACGAGAAAGTAGTTCATCGCCCTTAGGGAACACGTTCATTCTGGTCTATCGCCAAGGCTGTCCAAGGGAACTTCTGTCAGCCATCTCTCCCACATTTGCACAAGGAGACTCACCCATGGCACATGCCGATCTGCTGGGCTCTCTCTTTGCTTCCAACTCAACTCTTGATGAGGGGGGATACAAACCGCCGACTATCCAGTTGTGTGAGTGCTCCATGCTGGATGTGCTGTTTACCCAACGCTGGATGCGAAGATCAGTCCTCTCGCTGGACGTCAACAAGTCGAGTGGGCTTGATGGCGACCCTCCTATTCTACAGAAGACGTGTGCTCCGGAGTTGGACACCGGTTTTAACGCGTCTTTCCTGGTACTCCTATTCCCTAGGAGTAATCCCGAAATCATGGAAGATAGCCTTTGTCATCTGTCCAACTTCAACGCCATCACCTCCTTATTCTCTAAAATAATGGAATCCATTATTAACGGCCAGATCATGCGGCACCTTGAGCATCACCAGCTAATTAGAGACCGCCAGTACGGTTTCCCTCGCGGTTGCCCGGCTGGTGATCTTCTGGGTTACCTAACTAATAAATGGTAAAAGTATAGTCCAAGGGGGAGGTGCAGCCGTTGGTTTGGACACAGCGAAAGCCTTAGATTTGGTATGGCACAAAGCGCTTCTTACGAAGCTTACTTCCAATGGGCTTCCCGAGAAATTATGCAATTGGATCACCAGTTTTCTTACAGATCGGAATATCAAGGGTGTAGTAGACGGTGCATGCTCCGATTACAAGACCATAAACGCTGGTGGTTAACATGGCTGCGTGCTGTCACCAATGACATGTCGCAAACCGGTAACATTTAATAATATGCGGTAAAGTATACGTCTCGGAATGAGGGCGACTAAATCTAGTCTAGTTTAATCCCCAGAAGACACAAGTTTCCGCATTTACTGATAGAAAGAACCCCTTCGTTGTATCTCTTCAGCTTCAAGGCTCACCTTGTTGCCTTAGCCCGTATCAGAATACTCGGCGTCGACATATCAAGCGACGTGCAGTTTCGTTGTCACTTCAAAGTCAAAGCCAAATTGGCCTCCAAAAAGCTTGGCGTGCTCAGGAGAGCGTATTTTATCGCATCTACCACGGTAAGTGCTCTAAGGAATTGTTCGGTCTAATTCCGGCCGCACAATTTCACCAACGCACATCGTGACAAACTCGTGATACCGTCAATACCATCGGGTTGACTAGCGGTCCACCACCGTGCGATTTAAAAGTAGTTTTCTTCCTCGCACAAATTCCTTGTGGAATCAACTACCACCAGTGATCTTTCCAGACAGATACGACTTAGGGACCTTCAAGACAAAAGCCTATTCGTTTTTAAAAGGCCGGTAACGTATCTGCAATTCCCCTGGTGTTGCAGTTTTTCGTGGGTGGTGGTTATCATTTACCATCAGGTAAGCGGTATGCTCATTTGCCCCCTCTCCTATAAAACTAACATTTTACAGGTAGTTGTTGTAAACTCTATGCTAGAACTTCCAATTATGTAATTCCAACTTCGATCACTAGTCAACCAACTAATTCACCATGTACATGTATGAATACCTAATGGTAGCGACAAATATTTTCTTTTGCGTTATATTTTACAACCTTGGGGTTAACTCCGAGGTAAAGGTGTACAAGCAGTGCGTGTTATTAGTGACTTATGTATGATTTGCGTAACAGAATTGTGGTTCTTCACTGCAGGCCACATGAGGAAGCTGAAAGTTAATCAGCGAGCGATGGGAGGTCTATGCTCGTAATTTCTTCACGTCACAAAATCCGTTGCGATATCCGCAGTAGAACAAGAGTAACAGACAAGTCCAGCAGATCAGTAGGCTAAGGTAGCAATGAACTTCAATTCATTGTGGAGCGCTTCTCAAGATGAGGTAGCGATCTGACGAGGCATGTAGGGAAATAAAAGATGGTGGCTTATGCCTGTGCTTTGTTGTGAAGGAAAACGAGAAGCAGGGGGCTTGTAATTATGACATGATACTGTTTTACTACAATATAAGTGTAAATTGTATATTACGCAATTTGCATGAAGTTGCGACGTAAGAGAATCTACTAACCCATATCATCCCGTGGCTGTTGTGTGAGTCGATACAGTGAAATTGAATTGGGCAGCAGTTTATTCCCGATAATGACTCAATAAAACACTGCATATGCCAATACGCTTGCCAAGCTTAGCAAACAGCTTCAATCATAGCAAATGCAATTATTGGGGAAGCCTTATATTCAGCAACGGACTTTTGATGTTCAGTTAATACATAGTAAAATCAAATCAGCTTATTAAATTTCATTAGGATAGGGAATATGTAGAGAATGTCCCGTTTTTCATAATGTATTGCTGTTGTCACTAAGAACTTCATGTGAAAACGTCTTACAGTTTATGCGTTTATGTCAACATAATAAATCAAATATCTGTAACTTGAGTACAACTGTGGAAACCTCGTAAAAGTTTTAAAACACAATTTACGACTTTGGTCTACAGAGAATACTTATACGAAGCTTTCAGTGTTCGAAATTTGATAATCCTATATGATTTTATGTTATACTGATTTCAGTGATATTACGTTACGGTTTGCGATTCCAATTCTTTTCGATTTTCATCTATAAAGCAAAGTTAAAATTTTACATGCGTTATTACCAAAGTAAAGAAAAGAAAATTTTATTTTCATCCCTAAAAGCCAAAAGCAGCAAGGTTGGTGTAAGAAGCCCACCTACGTCTTATGTGGTCGGTTTTTGAGCTCTACGTTTGACTAACTACCTTTTCAATATAGAGTTACAGTTACAGCCTATTAAAGTCCAGGTTTGTTTTTCTCTGTCGCCTCTTAAGACACCACGGGTTGATATGGGGTAGTGGTTGTTACTACAAAAATTAAATTTACTTTTTAGGTATCATGGGTACGACATCGAGATATACACTTACTGACAGTAGGACGATATACATATACTTCTGACCAACGGTTTGAAGCCCAACATAAGCCCCGCTCAGAAGAGTGGGCTCTCAGAATACGCAGCCCACAACGCCGTGACTCAGGACAATACGAATGCCAAATATCTACGACGCCACCAATTGGACATGCTGTTTATCTTAATATTGTTGGTAAGTAGTGCAACCTAAGGCATAATAATTAAGGAGGGACTATGTCTACATTGTTAAATTATAGTTAAACTAATTAGGCTAATTGAAATATTAGATATAAATGAGTTGATTTGAATAATTAATTATGAGCGTAACTAAATTTGTTGTAGTCGTAAAAGCAAATCTTGATTTGAATTCATCTCGTAAGTATCTTAAAAGTAGAGTATATCATATGTTCGCAAAACACACAAATTTCGTACATGTTCACCTATTTCATAACAATGGAATATATATGGACAACAATGAGTCTGATACGAACTATAAGATTACGGAAAATCCTCCCTACCTACCATCATATACAAGTACACAGCTGTACGTATTTTTCTCCAAAGATTGCCGCAAGAGAGCCACAAAACACGGTATTAAGCTACCTGCATCCATCAAATTCTTGCATATACTCAGGTTGTTACCCCATCTAGTGGGATGGCACACTAAAGTTCGCTCACGTTTTCTAGGCTGCCAATCGAGAACTTTAAATATTGTTAGTTGTAAATCCAATATTTTAGATTTGAGCATAACCTTAAACTTTAAATCATCATTTATTACAGAGCCAGAAACTGAAATTTTGGGTGGTCCAGATTTATTCATTTATGCTGGCTCGACAATCAACCTAACATGTATTGTCCGGCATACTCCAGAACCGCCCAATACAATTAATTGGACACACCGAGGAAAGGTAGTAAAGATAATAGTGTGCATGATTCTGTTTAATTTAAATTTAAATTTAAATTATCATTTCCATATATTAGATGTAATGACTAAGATTTTTTATAATAAAAACGAAAAGAAGAGAAAGAAATGAGTGAAAACATGTATATTTTTTACCGTATCTATTTTTAAACAGAATTATATTTAAAATTCCGAGTGAAATTTTACAAATTGTCTTATTTTATTATACAGACGATTAACTTTGATTCGACCAGAGGTGGCATTTCATTAGTCACTGAGAAAGGAATCCATAGTAGCAGCCGTTTGTTAATACAAGCGGCTCGTACATCAGACGCAGGGTCATATCAATGCGTGCCCGATAATGCATTATCCGCGACCGCTCGGGTACACGTACTCGCAGGTAACTAATTATTCAAAGTTATATATACATACACACACACACACACAATCACGCACGCACGCACGCACAACAGCATACGCGTGTGCCCTCGCACCTGAGTCCGTGTACACATACACGTACATGAACATTACTTAATAAGTTTAGAGTAGGAGTTCGCCCATCCCACTTGAAAGGGACGAGGATTACGAACGACGAACTTAGTCATGCCCAGAGCAGATTACTCTCAAGGACTCTGACAATAAGACTCATTAAGTTTGCATTTATGTAATATTCAGCTCACAACATAACACAATAGTAACAAACGCATTTTTGAATTATAATCCTACTTCATGAGCCCGTAAGAGTTCACAGCTGCATGTTGAGCCTCTCCTTTTAGTAAGGATTTGTTTCAATACTTGCGCCATTCAAAAAAATGTCAGAAGCTATACATTGCAGGACATATTATCGTAATTACAAAAAAAAATGCGAAACACAAAGACATTCCCAGTCAAAAAATCTGCATTCTCTGATCTGAATGAATAAAAAATAACTTAGGTAAAATTGCCGTAAAATTATTTAAATTTAATGTGTAGTTCTACATAAATAAAAAATTCGGCATAATAATTAGTAAAAATATTCGTTTGAGGTAATCAACAATGAGCGAAACTTATTATAGGATATAATGATAAATGGAAGGTAACTAGCAAAAGTATAATTATTAATATTGCAGGAGAAACTCCAGCTGCAATGCAAGGTAATGCGCAACAACTCCGTATTTTGGATACACCAATACTCATGTACATTGCTACTATTGTCATACATAGGTATACATTGTCAGAATAAAAGCCGCAAGGTTTGTTGGAATTACCTAATAAAAAAAATACATAAGTGCAAAATTTGTTCGAAGATATTTAATGGTGTACAGTGTATTTTTAGTTAAGTTAAACATATCTGTGCCAAATATGTATAGAATTATATCTTTAGTATCAGGGTAAACATATGAAATAATTAATTTGGGTTAGTGTAAGTTAGTTTCATAGCAAAATAAATCAATTCAATTGTTGTAAAAATATAGTTTAAATTCATACTATAAGTATAAATCTTTGTTCCATTGAAGTATTATAATGTTATGAATAAAGGTCATTTTATATATATAGTTTTTTTGACCCCAATCCGCCGCCTCTCTCAACAATGGAGATCGTAGTAACCATACTCTACTATGGGAAAGGACAATCCTGCAGTGTGCTTCTATGGGCTGTTGAAGAAAAAAAAGAGTTTTGTTATACACTAAAGGAAGATATTCGTCGCTTCTCAGTAAAGAACAACGAATGCAACTTATTTTTTATTAATAGTTTCTTATATTTACGCAAACAAAAAGTTGTTCTTGTTCTACTTAGAATATCTACGTTGAGTAATTGATTGTTGCTACTTACTAGTTTCGTGGAAAAAATACTGTAATTATAACTGTTCATATGCCCGCGATTCTGATTTTGGGTTGTCATTCCTTATAATTATCTAATTAACTTTAAAGCAGTACCTTAATTGAACGGAGGCTTGAAGTTGGTATGTTGAAAATTAAACAAATAAAAACCTGTTGGCGGATCTAACTAGTGCAGCGTACATGTATAGGTAGGTCATTGATACTGAGTTTGCCAAATCATGTTTTAAGGTTTAATGTATTCCAAATTTTTGTCTGATTCTTTACCTCCCTACATTTTTTTAAATATATTTAAGGTTCAGATGTATGACCATCACACCAAGCCTACAAAATTGGATATAGACTATAGACTTCAATCTTTATTTACTCTTTTATGATAAAATGCTATAATATGACAATGTGCTCTTGAGCTCATGATTGGTAAAATTAAATATCAACCTCAATCACATTAAACCATGAATGATGAGAACCCATATTACGTTATGAATTTTGGTATTGAAATTAAGTTGAAAAATTATAAAAAGATATTGCTTATTCCGTGCGTAAATAACTCTTAGCAATTTAGGGAAGTATGTTCCATAAATTCCTTGGTGATTATTATTTATTAACCCTAAGCTAAAGTGTCAATGGACAATTTCCACATTATCGAAGCTAAATGCTTTTGTTGTTAGAGGACCCCATAGTTACGTTGTTACAAATGTCGCCTAAGAGTATGAAATCTTTTCGGCCTAAAAATCCGTCTGAGCAGTTACCACCCACTTGCCTTTATCTAATTCCAAGCAGTAGTGCGGGCACTGCTGTGTTATGTTCTGGAGAGTTAAGAAGTGCAGTATAAACATGGGCTGAGGCTTTTCATCATAGTCTTCAGAGGTGACAACGCATCGGTAGCCTTCCTTTTTCGAAGTTGGTTTAGATGTTCATGGGCTGCTTTCATCGATTTTTTTGTCATTTCTTATAGTCTACTTTTACGATAATCATGTGACAAAATAAGACGAAATTAGCAATTCTTTTGAGCAGCTACGACAGGCTATAATCAAGTATATGGTTATTTTATGATTTAAGAAACGTCATATTTTTTGGAACTGTTATGAATAATAATTTCAATCAAAATTTTAGTATAAAATATACTAGAATATTTGTATTCAATTTAAATTATTACATACTAGCGATGTTTCCCGGCTTTGCACGGGTGATATCTGCTTTCTACAACAGCGCCACCGACCTGGTCCAACTATGCCTATAACCTTCATGAAATTGCAGGCAATATGTTGACAACGTTTTACCTGATGAACGAAATATCTATTCGCAATATTTCTAACTTCATATGATGCTTTTTAAGTTAGATATCCCCTCAGCCCCCAAGCGGTCGAATTCGAACGCGGCGCTATTCCGTCAAAACCTAAACGGTCGAATTCGACCGCGCACACCAACACTTTAAGCCACACTTTTTATTTTTCTAGTGTTTTATTAGTGTTTTAGTATAGTATTTTATTATAAAATTGTAATCAAAGCTTTTGTGTGAATATAATTTATCTTTTTACGTAAATAATTTCGAGTAACATATATTGAAATAATTGTGATTTTCACGCTGCCGACATTCGCTTGGTATATTTTTTTGTTATCAAAATACAAAAAAAATCTTTTTGTAATGAAGTTAAACCTGACTTTTGTTTAGACCACAGGATAGAGAATTTTGTATAGATTTTAGAATGCTTCTTCATAGAAAAGTAGTCTCTAAATATAAGTTTTAACGGTTTTAAGTGCTGTGGGTTCGTGCGGTCGCACGCCGCATGACCGCTCGGGATTTGCCGGGCGCATGCGACTGCATGGAATTTTTATGGCGCTTGAAGGGTTAAATAAAATAACAGTAGAAGTTAACTGTAACATATAGTGTACTCATTGTCTTTTTTATTTAAACATCCCTAGTATGTAGTAGATTATAATTCTAATATCATAATACTTATAAAACACAATATGTTACTTATAGTTTTTACAATAATATATAACATTTACATCAGTGATTATAATTTTCGTATGTCTATCTATATGCAAATAATAAACGATTATCGTCATCGTTGCGGGTCATATTAGCAAACTATCATCGGAATGTTTCTTATATCTAGACATTACTAATCCGTAAAGTTCAAAATCTACAAATACCATTATAATTACAAATAATATAGAAGTAGACACTATATATTGTTTCACTCTTTACTATTGAAAGCTTGTCAATTATTTTATCGAGTTCAGAGAAAGTTTTCAAATTATGTTTGTTATTGATGAATGTATCCAAATCTGCCATAGAGTAAGGAGTAAGGACCAGAGGGGAAGTTTCCTAACAACATCTAAAATGTATACCTATTTTGATAGGGTTGTCACCTGATGAATGCGAAAATTTTATAGAAAATATAACAATATTATATAGTATAAAACAACATATGATTTCACTGTAACTTAGTTTAATATAACAACATATGTAACACACACAATAAAATGTATATTTTGCTAATTCTCTCTCATCTCAAATTCTCATGGAATCTTGCTGTAGGGTAAAGCGGTGAATATTGAGAAAAAACGTGCAATTTACAATTAAAAACGCGCGAATCCTTTGGAGAGAATTTTAAGGAAATTGGTATTCTCAAAGAAGCTTCATATTACTTATTTCTATCAATATCATTTTCGTAAGACAACGTATTCATGAGTACAAAAAATCAGGTGGTGGTAGTAATGGCTGTGATAGTGGCAGTGGACGGTGACGGTGGTTGTGGTAGCGATGTTGGTAATGAATGTGGTGGTGATACTGGTCGTGGAGGTGGTCTTAGTGGCAATGGTGTTGGTGGTGGTCCACTACCAACAACCACCACCAACGTTACTACAACCACCACCACCTCCACCACTATCTGGCAATTGTATTATTTTCTCTCAAATTTTATACATGTACAACTGTTAGGCATTAATTTATGCAGAACACTAAGTAATTACTAATATAAATCTATAATGTATTATTTTATAATAAACAATCTCTAAATTTAACTCTAATAGTAAAAAAATAAAAAAATATCTATACAATCACGAAATATTGTTTTTCCATTCATTTAAATGCGCTCGACTTACAGCCCCCGTTCGGGTTTAAACCCCGACGGAGCCGTTTGTATGTAGCTTCGCCTTTGGTTGGTTTCTATACTCATATGTCTATGCTTTGCAATAAATTGGGGAGGGGGAGAGTGTTTTCCCTAACAGAAGAAGATCCAGAAGATAAATCAAACCTACAACACCAGTCATTTATGATACTAAAATCTATACTAAGTGTAATAATACTAAAATTCACAACAAACACGATAGTGTCGATGCGTATTTGCCTGTTTTTGTTTGTTTTTGCCGGTGATCGGCTTTGGTGTCGGTTTTTATACACAAGTCAAAAGGTGTCCGACAAACGTATTTGCGATATACGCGCAAGCTTGCGGGCGGGGTACCGAGTTACTAGTATTATTATATTAGCAGACACTATTAAAGTCATTGAGCACAGCGGTTAGGTCCTCCAGCAATTTTGCCTTAAGAACTATATCTCCAGAAAGCGAAGGTGAATGGTGTACTCGCCAATGTGTAGTGGCCATTTTGGGGGGACTCAGGTGTCCCGGCCGTCTCAAAATCCGTTTCCCATCGATTGGCTAAGCTCTTGAGTCTTCAGTTTGTATATTGAGCGACGCCTCGATTTCTGAACCGTTTTCCCACCAAGAAACACCCATTATACGTGAAAAAAGATTTTTTTGAAGTATGAGGGCGGTAAACGAGCACACAGTCCACTTGATGGTAAGTGGTTGCTGTGGTCCATAGACATCTATCTACATTTATTCTCAGTAACGAATCAAAATGCAGATCCGCTGTCACCCGTGAGGACTAAGATGGAATGCCTCGTTTCCAGTAAAAAGGGTTTCCGGTTCTCTAGACTCACGAAATGAAACATAGCAGCGTTAATCCGCTATTTGACGCTAGTATTCTGTGGGAGTGTAGTTCTTCCCCTGTTGAGCTGATCCATTCGTGCTACAACTATATCAGTAATATAGCTCTAGCTCTACCACGCAACACAGCAGACACAGTAGACTTTACCACATAAAAAATAGGAAGAATATGGCAAATAAACGGCAGCACGAACATTAGAGGGTTGCACACTAACCTCGCTCCGGCTCCTCGCAGCACCACCTCGAGATCGAATAGCTGCACCTATTCTTCTCAACGGAGACGCAGATAGCAACTCCGTCTGATGTGGTCTACCTTAACTACCCAGGTTACATGCCTGAATATAAGTTTAAACAGCGCACTGAGGTGAGGTGTGTACGTCCGCGATGACATTTGCTTCGACGTCTCCGTTGCTGTGAGGTTTCAGGGTTTTCTGCTATGTGGATTTTGGTGGACACCAGTGTAGAGACAACTCTCTATGCCTGTGTCTATCGAGTACAGCGCACAGCGGAGACTTGGAGACGACCAGGCTCATTGAACACATGATAGAGATAGCAGATAAAACCTATCAACCGTATCCGTCTGCGGATATTGTTTTTCTCGGAGACTTTAACTCCCACGAGTAGTTGTTCCAATACGAGAAAACCGAACATACTGGGAGAGAGGCGCACATACTTGCATTATCGCTAGATCTCACTTAGCTGGTTCATGTAGCAACGCGAGTAGGGGTAGAGGTTTCTGTCTCAGCTCGGCTGAGATCATCTGATAAATGTCCGGTGAAATCCGTACCGATCCAGAGGAGAGGTGTCCTCCGGATGACTGTCCAGCGGACACGAGGAGAATATGGCGATACGAGTCTGAAGACTTGGATGAGATGCAGCACTTTTTTGCATCATATCTGTGGCGGCAAGTGTGCTTTTCTTCGGATGAATCCTCCTGCTCTTCCAATGTGGTTGCGGACGTGATACGGAAGGGAATGGAATATTTTATATGACATCCCACTCGGTTACAAGGCTAAGCCCTGGTATAATGTGAACTGTGTTCGTGTTGAGGCGCCAAAAGAGTCCACCTACCAGGCCTGGGTTCTATCTTGCGATCCCAAAGGTAAGGCTCGAAGTGTTCATGCGAAGAAGAGAGCTTTTATTTCTACCGCCAAGCCCCGCAAAGTTTCTCCGCAGGGCACGATTCGGCCATGTCAGTCGTATAGGAGTCAGACTTGCTTCCTACCAAATATAAAAAATATTCTTAAGTAATTTCCGTCCCTTTCGAAAGCCAATGAATCCAACTTTTGCCGTCTCTTACTGCCACCTATGCAGAAACCTGATAGGACACTTGCTCACCTCGCGACTGAGAAAGCAGATTTATTTGCATCTCTATTTGCGAGTAATTCTCGTCTAAATTTTGGCTCTAAACAAACGGTAACCGTGTGATTCTTCGATGCTGAAAGTCACTATCCATATGAAAGAGGTACGTAGAGCTTTGCAAAACCTAGACGTGAATAAGGCCAATGGACATGATGGTATTCCTGGAAGTGTAATAAGCATTGTACACCTGAGTTGTCTCCTGTTCTGACGTGCCTGTACCGCCTCTCTGTTAAAACTCGAACGGTGCCAAAATCTTGGAAGCTTGCCAATGTGCAACCAGTACCCAAGAAGGACAGTCGTGCCGATCCCTGTAATTACCGAGCAATCGCCATCTTCTCCATACTCTGTAAAGTTATGGAAAGCTTACTGAATAACAAGCTGCAGACATATTTTGAAACAAATGACCTCTTTAGTGAACACCAATATGGTTCACGCCGAGGATTGTCCAAACGGAAAGTTAACCTATATTCTTCACTATAACGTAACGCTTAGTGTACCCCGCATTTAAGTGATACCGCTCCCAAAAGGGCACCTCCTCCTTCTGCTGGCGCCGAACTCCTAAATCAGTTCACTTAGCACAAACTACAGTCTAAGTTCGTTACTCTAAACCTGGACTAAGGTTTAGAGTCCACACAAATAAGCGATGCACTTCGTACGATATCGAATGCCACGCAAGCTACCACAATTAACACTATCGAGCATTCAAGACTATAATCCTATATTTTTCTTGACATCAAATTTCCGCGTCTACAATATCTCGACACAATCGGCAACAATATAGGTTAAACCGGAAGCTAACTTTCAAAAGAGGGGCCTTTATTAACGAACTAAACTAAAGCAAATGGCGGCCGTCTAGCGTCTAACAATTTCGGTTTAACTTGTGTTCTCGCGGCGTAGCTACACGTCCGAATCTATCAGCCAACAGAACGAACTCCGCGCCGGCGCAAGCAAAACTCACTCAATCTCCAGCGTCCTCTAGAGGGATGCAATCCGTACAACCGTTCATCCGGTTTCGTTCATTTGGGCGCGAACAATAGGTATTAGTAATGCCGTGATAGCTCGGATGGTTAACACTCGCTGTAAATATAACAGAACGCGAGTAACCCGAGTTCGATCCCCGCCGGCACCAACGAAATTGTTAATTGCAATTTTAAGTGCTGATTTACCACGTGCTCGGCGGTGAAG
>DWHP01004006.1:0-12923 GCA_018247895.1 Parnassius honrathi
ATTAGACGAGACCTCTCCAACTTAACGTTTAGGTTCAGTGTGCCTCTAACCATTCGGTGATCCCTGCCAGTTTTCACCCTTGCGATCACTGAGACATCACTGAACAGTTGGCGTTCTTCTACACGTAATTATTGCACAATTCGCCATTTTTAAATAATTTGCATGCAGCGACGCTTGACACGAAAATTGGAAACGATTGATTGTGTGGACATTTATAGGTGTGAATTGACATGTTAATGGCTAAACGGGCTCCGTCCACTCCCCCGTTCTATTACGTATGTATTATAGTATACTATGCTCGTTACCAATGCAAAAGGTGTCGATTCTCTACACTCACAAGCAGTTATTTTACGCTCGTATTCTGCAAGAACGTGGTTCTTTCCCGGTGAAGCTGACTCATTCAAGCAGCAACTTTAATATAGCTGCAGCGTGGTTTACCACGTAAAACATATTTTTTGTTGTAAGACTAAAGGATAAACGTCTATTGTGCGATTCATGGTACGTATTGTGGGTTAGACACTTCTTCTTCATTAGTTTGTATAATCTAACCACTCTTCTTGTCTCCTACCACCTGGTTTACTTTGAAGAACCCATAAAATTTACTGCCATTTTTTATTGTGGCCTGTTACTCTTCCTTACACTTGCTGGTTCATCCTAGGACGGAGGTATTTACCTAACCACTAATAAATATAAAAATAACTTTCAATAAGTATTACATATGAAGAGTCTATATTGAATAAAAAATATTCTATTCTATTCTACGATCCCCATAACACGACACACTGTAAAATACTAGAACGACGAAATGTCTTCCAAGTACAGCCGTGAAAATTTTCCTGGTTCATGAGGATTTAGTATTATCAAAACAAATTTGATTACTTACAACTTGTGATTGTTGGTTGTGTGCTTGCTTTAAATTTCTTTCTTGTAACATTAACTGATGAGCGGCTCTGCAAGAAAGTTTATAAGGTGTTATTGTGAAGTCTCTTAAAACACCAGCAAGATGGAGACGACTGCCTCGATGAGTGGTCGTAAGCGTCATTTCTGATTATAGATCCCGGGTTTGAATTTCGGGTTAGACCAAAATCAGAACTTATTGGTTTTTCTGCCAAGGAATTCCCAGTAGCATCCCGGAGTCAAGAAGAAGTTTTCTGGTGGCACGTAAAGCCTTAGGTCCTGCGCCTGCTCCATCAGACTCTTAGAGTGAGGGAGGAACCATTAAAGCTCTTGACATTTTTTTTAAAAATTTGGGGATTTATTAAGTTATTAATATCGCAATAATACCTGTCCATTTGCTCCTGGGTCATTTCTAACGCCTCTTGCATTTCTCTAGATGTATTCCTCACGAATTCTGGATCGCAGTATGCAGCGAGACCTTGCTCAGCTAATACCTGCGTAAATTAATTAGTCGTTTTAATTTCATTTTAGATTTATTACAGGCAGTTTCGGAATTCTCGGACTGTGTTTTTCTTCCTCAAACGATGAAAGATTTTATAGTGTTTGAAGCTAAATTTTTTGAACTGGATTAAATATTTTTTTAATTTTGAACAGGTATCTTCAATGAGTAGGAAATAAGCAATCTGTTGAATTATATAGCCAAATGTCAGTCCATTGTTAAACATAGGTCTACCCATAGGAATTCCGTTCATTATTCTGTGAGAGCATGGTTCTTCCCTGGTCGAGTCAGAATGATTCGTGCTAAAACTTGGGGTTAGTCCTCAACAGTGATAACACACTTGTAGATGGAACGCCTTACGGTCTGTAAATAAATTGGCTCTCCATGTATAAGGTAGGGTGGTGTAAGTTTGGGCAATTTCGAATAATTCGGTCATAAAAATAAGATACTTTCACGTATTAATCACAAGATTCTTTATTATTATTACATCTGAACTTATCTGAGAATAACTTTTAATACTAATTATTGAACAAACGTAATCAATTTTTACTTAATTAACAAAAACACAGAAGTCGACAATAGCGCAACCTTACACACCCGGTGTGTAAAATTACGCATAGGTGGCGATAAAATTACACAGTGTTTGTTCAGGAGAATTACTCGCATAAATCACATTAAAATACCTCAAAACCCAGATAATCAGTACACTTTTCGTGCCACCACACCTGGCACATATCGAACTTGAACCAGTATTCGTCAATAAGCTCTACAAAGACTTCAGTGCATCCTCCAAGCCTCCATACTTTATTTACTACTACTTACTTTTACCATATACTTTTTACCTACATATACGTATATACTTCTACCAAGCAGAGTTTTACGTGGTAGAGCCATGCTACAGCTATTGTGTAGTTGCAGCACGAATGGGTCGGCTCGACCGGGGAAGGACCACGCTCTCACAGAATACCAGCGTAAAATAGTACGCCACAGCAACCACTTACCATCAGGTGGACTGTGTGCTCGCCTGTCACCCTTTTCCCATAAAAGAAAAGAAATAGTAATAAAGAGAAGTGATAATAGTAGTACAGGGAGTGGTACTAAGCTAGATAAACTTTAAAGCGGAAATGGCCAGTTAAATTTTATACGTGATTGAGCCACGCTACAGCTATATTGTGGTTACAGCACGAATGGGTCGGCTCAACCGGGTTAGACCATGCTCTCACAGAATACCAGCGTAAAATAGTAGCTTAATGCTGCTGAGTTTCGTATGGTGAATATAAAGAATCGGAGGCCCGTTTTTACTGGAAACGAGGCATTCCATCTCTGTCCTCATGGGTGAAAACACATCTGAATTTTGATTCGTAACCGAGAATAGATTTTGATGTCTATGGGCTACAGCAACTATTTACCATCATATGGACTGTGACCTACAAAAATGGAGCTTCGTGTCTAGTAAAAGATCCATATGGACCTAAACCGGCCTGGAGAAACTCGTCATGCAAGGTTACTGTAAGTAAGATTAAATTTACAAGTAAAACACTTGCCCTTGTAACGAGGCTTTCAGCGGAGCCTACGACGGGCTCAGACACGCTGTTCCCCCGCGGGCTGCCCGGCAGCGAAACCACGCCGCGCACGCAGTTATCTCCGCCTGTGTTGCCAGCTTATGTTATGATTATTTACCAAGTATGTGCCCATGAAATCTAAATATTCTCCTCAGTATTTTTAACTAAATGCGAATTTATTATAAAGTAAATATAAAAGTTCTGTGGTTTTCTATAGTAAATAGTAACATTAAGCTGCAAAAAATCTATCAATTCTCAAATTTATATGTCTTCATTGTTTTATTATTTCTAATTTCTATTACATACAAGTAACATTTTCATCAAGCCAGTAGCTGGTAGCTATTTCTTTCCTAAAGCATTTTCAGTATTTTCTCTAAATGTATTACTATAACATGATAATTACAAAATAAATGTTATTCCATTAATATATAGCCCTCTAATTATAAAAGCTTGTATTACCTTTTTATTTTTCTAAAACAAGACAAGACAACGACAAGTCGATATGAGTCCTCGTGATTTACTTTTGTTTTCGATCTATTCATTTTTCGTGCAAATTTCAAAAACGTTTTTCTAAAAAGCCTCTATTCTATGCTAATTGCAACACTATTTAGCTGTCAATGATTAGTTAATTAACATGCTGCATAAAATAAGTAGTTCCCGTGGTTGGTTCTTTATAGATTTTGGTTAAAAGGTTAAGTAGTTAATTGATTTTATTTTATGAAAATATTTAAAAAAATTTGGAAGTGTGGTGGATATTTTTTTTTAAATTAAAGTGGTAGAATAAAATGACATGTATAAGCAATGTGAATGTGATTGAGTGTAGTCGTGTGTAAATATCGTATTAATTTAACTTTTTTTAACAGTGTTTGCGTGTTAAGCTTGAAGTTTTAACAGTGATCGTTTTGATTAACGGTTAAGGAAGTTTCCTTCTTTTGGTTTACGAATATGGAACTCTGAATCGTTTTCGCTAAAGTGTACTCACTACGTCTACAATATCCTTGAACATTCAAGGGTATTGTAGATTTAAACAATTTTTAGGGAAAACTCGCTACAATCAAGAGTGATACCACCATGACTACGAGTGAAAGACGATTGGTGGTTTTGAAGAAGTCTATTTTTTCCATAAAACTGAAGTCTCAAACAATCTTTCAGTCAAACACACGTAAGTGGTCACTGTGGTTCACGGACAACTGGAGCCAAATTCAAACAAAGAAGTCTACAGGTGTGTTGTCACCTCTGAGGACTAAGATGGAATGCTTCACTGCCTGTAATTTTGCGGGTTCTTTATATATTTCAGAGCGAAACACAGTAGTGCAAGCAAAGCTATTTAGTGGAAATGGATAAGAGGGCAGTACCTACCCAGACGGACTCCTAGGAAAAGACAAGTCCTACTAGTATCTAATGCTAGTAGGACTCTTTGAGAAATTTGCAAGTACACGTTTACTTTTGTAGTGTTTCTTTGGATGATTTCCTAAAGCCAGAGTAAGATTTGGGAACGAAGATTAGAAAATTGAACCGACACGAACATATAGAATTCTCGCGTGTAAGAGCACATACGCAATAATACAGTTACTCGCGTCCCAAACTTGCGGTAGAACAGGTTGAGAAACCGTTGAAACTTTGCGGTCGGGACAAACCATTTTAATGACGGACGTGGAAGAAGTATCATTTATAATAAACACATTTACGTCATATAAAGAAGATACAGAGAAATCGAATGCAATTTTATTAATACATGTATCACGTTTGTATGATCTTAAACTATATCGATGGCGGGTAGCTGTAACCTAAACGCACACAATAGATAATATTTGTGCGGCGAGTAGCTTGTCTCTGACTGATCGGAACGACGGAAAGTCGCATTGCAGTGTAAATAGAACTAAGTTTTATATGTAGTTATGGCCTTTCATCCGATTACAATCTGGGAGTATTTAAGACCATAGTGAGGGGTTTGTTACGCTAATACAGTGCGATGGTGGTGAAATTAAATTCTAGCACTGGTTTTTATAAGTAAAAAAAAAAACATTTTATTATTGCTTGCGGTCGACCGATATGGGCCGGACAGGACTGCCGCAATTCGGGTAACCGCATACTGCGAACGCAACCTTAAGGAACAATATAAGAATTCGCTAGTTTATAACAAATAAAAACACTATTGATTCCGGTCGACCGGTCCGGAAGGGACCGGACCGCTGCAATGCGGGCAACTGCATAGTGCGTACGTGTTCTTAGGGAAAACAACAGAATCCGCGTTCATGGAAACTTCGTCAACCGCGTCATGCGGACCTTGCGGGCTGCGCTGAGCTACCGTGCGGGCGGGCGGCGCATGCGTAGCCGCCCCCGAGGACGCGCTGCGCACCATCCGACCTGACGTCACGCGCACGCTCCGTTTCTCTCGCACACGCTCCCTCGCGTGCGAGAACGCGAACGGTAGCCGCGCGGCCGCGTTGTAGCCGTACAGGGTCATCGTCCTCGCTTCAGTGGTCGGCGTGCACGCGCTGGCCAGCAGCGGCGAGATCTTCGGCTGTATCGCGTGCTCCAGCGGCGACAGACTTTTGTCCTCGGGAGACGCTTTCTTCGGTACCGTCAATATCGGTAACTTTTCCTTCGATGACGAGTCCTCCGGATGGATTTTCTGTTTTGAAACTGTAGGTGTCGGTTTGACAGTGTCCGGAGTCGATAGGTAATTGACGCAGCCGAACGCTAATCCTATCTGACCGAGCATTTCGGGATAGTTGGATTTCTGATTGCTGTTAATACATACCGTGATCCGAGCGAAAGCAAAAGGACAAACAGAAAGTTGTGTTAGAAAATTGGTTAGATTCAGGGAATTGTGATTTAGAGCAACTACAGGGAAAAATCACTCGAGGTAAGATCACACGTTTAACTACCTTTGTAAATAGCGTTCTTAAGATCGTTTGTGGTTCTTCTGTAATATAAGCAATACTCGTTATGATCACTGCCCTTTAATAATAATAAAAATTGCTTAGCAACGGATGATATCAGTGTGTGGGTAAATAAAAATTTACTTACTCAAGCACCTGGTAGATTTTTTCAGACTCTCCATTTAAAATTAGTGGTCTTAATGGTATCTGTTCCTTCGTTTGGCCGTTGACCCTGTTAAGGAAACAATGTTAGATAAAAAACATATTTCGCAAAATCTTGATTTCTTCTAGAAAAATTGAAATATAAAAAGACCTCTTCACATATTTTTATAAACTGTTTGTCTTTCACCATTTATCATCATTACAGCCCTTCAAAAGTCCACTGCTGAAGATGAGCCTCTCCAAGTAATGCCATCAAGCATTTTTCTGAACCCTCTGCAAGTATAGACTTCCTACATCTCTTATCAGGTCGTCACTCCATCTACTGAACGCCACCCCGGCTTTGTTTAACGGTACGAGGCTCTAACTCGAGTGTTTTTCGAGCTATATATATGTTTTTGCAAGCTAGTAATTAGAGTTTATAAGTTATTAGATTTTTGAGCAAGAGACTTACAAATTTGGCGCAAGCGGCAAAGGTCCCACACCATATTCTTTCTGCATCATAGAACTGAGGTGATTTCCTACGCCATCTGAAATTTTAATTAACATCTGAAATTTAAAAATTCTTTAATTTTATTCATTAAGGGTTGGATAATCAGTGCAGTTTTATTAATAAAAGACAAAATACCTGGAGGTCCATCGCCATGCTTACGATGTCTCTGAAAGTGTTTATTGGGTCCATGTCTTCGTATACTTGACCAGACACCTCCAAATAGCGAGTGGTTCCTCTGTTAAAATTAGATGATTGTGATTGATTACTCGACTAATTATTATCACTGCCATTACAACTTATTACAGCTGCTGAACACTGCTGGATAAGGCTAGGGTTCTCGATAGTTCGATACGAGACATCTCTACAGAGCTGCCGCCACCTGGGGCAACGAAAGTAAAAAAATAAAACGCCCCGCGTTTTGAAGTATCTTGAAAAATATAAAATCGGTAAACGTCTTTTGCAGCCGTGTCAGTCTGCTAAAATTCCCACTGTTGATTATAGCACTCAGCACTCCGTTATCAAGCAGATGCTGATCTATTTCCCTTATCGGCACGAACGACACCCATGGGATGACATGGTTGTAGCTTCTCCTACGCCGCCACCGCACGACGTGTATACCTATGATGTGAATTACTAACTTTGTTTTCATTTGAAGTTTTGAGCTGAACATGACTTCTGTCTCCACTCTGGTGATTTGGCAACGCAGAAAGAATAAATTGGGAAAGAGTGACAAAGCAAAATACGCTACAGAAGTGAGTGGTGGGATCGACAAGAGACGTTCCACTTGTTTAGGAGCTTTTATATTTAGAGATTTGCCAGCCCCATCGGTCCCTATCTTACATCTAAGGATTTGTGACTAAAAATTCATAATATAAAGAATAAAAGATCCTAGTGACTGATGTAGGTTTCGAGAATATAGTCTGGGCGACGCCCATGACGTTGCGCTTTAATTTCAATTTCCTCATCAGCGCGTCTCTTTTACACTTATATTTCACAATCGTCAATAAATGTTGGATATCCGTCTAAAATTCCACATCACATACTCTTACCAGCTAGGAGAAACAGTTATCTTCATCAAGAAACCAAATTTTATTGATTGATAGCGACCTGAACAAAGTATTAAAGCTAACTATAAATAATTTCTACATAGCTTTATATCGTTAAATCAGGTCAATTGGAAAGGTTGATTCAGTATGGTTTTATACCAAAAACCCTCTAACGTCCTACGATCAAAATATTCTTTCCAATTACAGTGAACTACATTTTTAAATTTTGGGAACACTACTTAATCTTGTTACGCAATTTGAGTGTCAGATTCAGTTGAACTAGTCTGTTTAGCCAACATAACAACTTCTTCGTTGAGCGTGAGAGTGTATCAGTGAAAGTTAGTGTATATGTTTATGTAAGAATTTGGCAAAATCACTATCGTCATATTTTAAATCTGGCAAGTCTTGAGACAAATATAGGTCATGTTAATAATTTCAAGTATTCCTTACCCTATGCATAGGTATGTCTGTTTCCGCTGTAATATCATCCAGGTTGCCTGAGATTGCTCGCTTTAATTCTGGCCCAGCTTCGTGTAGTGTTCGAAGACCTGCTTGGAGCGTCATCTGGTGATGTTGCTCGTCACTCTGTCTCATTTCTTGCTCTTTTCGCTTTTTGAACCTTATAATTAACAATATAAGACTTGCATTGATCTATCATGCTTTGTAGATGGAATAGACGAACAGGTCTTGGAGTTGGATTGGATGTAGGTATGTGTTGATGTTCATCAACAGTTTATATATTGTGAATATTATATAAACTATTGATTAATACGTGTTTTATTTGGAATACTTCGAATTTTATGAGGTCTGTACCAAGGAGATTAATGTAATATTGTATTTGAATGCCGAATCAGATATTTTATATTGATTTTTGTTCAGTGCATTCATTGTATTAGTACTTACTTGATTCCTGTGTGGGCTTGTTAATGTAAGCCAACTAATCTTGATTGCTATCTAACATTATAGATGAATTTAAGACTAAAATATCGTCAATATTAAGTTTTATAGATTATCTATATAACCTTTTTAGGTAGGAATCGAATCTATTGAATGTTGAATTTTCTTGTATACTAGAATTGATAATCTAATTCAAAACTTGTGTGTCGAAGTCGTGAAAATAATATTTCTCGATACTAAATCTAAATTAAAGGAAAAACAACACAAAACACATCATGTATACAATATAAATATGAAGAAAGGAATAAACAAAGGTATAACGTTAAATGTAGACCTTGATTTGTATTTTGCATGCTTGATACTGTAAGTTTAGACAAAGTTGGATGACAAGGATGGTTTCAAATAATTTAAAGGTAATCGATTTCAGGATCATGCAGGAATCAACCGAAAGCCTCTAAAAATCAACTGAAACCGGGGAAAATTCCTAACGATTGTGTTCTCACTAGTGTTTGCTATTTTGAGTTGAAAACTATGTATGATTTGCGTTTAAAGATTCAAAAACACTAAGAGGGGACATACTGTCTCTGTAACACATACGTCGGTTTTCTACGATTCGTTACTTACGCGTGGTTCCTATGGAACAAAAATATTTAAATCAGTTTCAAAACAAACATGGTCATAAAAGAATTTTCAGATTACTCATAGAAGGGAACTTCTCTGTGTTATTCACAAGTATACCTTTTGTATTTGTATGCAATTTAATAATTTCACGATGTATTTGAAATTTCTGTGTTATTCAAAAATTAACTTTTGAATACTCGTGCTGAATAGAATTTAAAATTCATTTCTATGAATTTTGCCGCGTTTAATTTTTCTTGTTATATCCAAGACATTATGAATGTTTCTGGAAATGAATTGTGGGAGAGCTCTATGCTCCTGGATTGTGTGTGGATTGATGACAGACTTTTAAAAAGTCCTGGTTAATGACCAACTAATGATCATCAGGACTTTAAATATACTTTACCATTACAAGTATTGTCCATCAGAAGTTCGCTGCTAAATGTGGACATTCCCATATATTGTTTTATAGGTGGAAAATATGCCATAGCTGCCACACTTGGCAAGCGGGTTATGAGGAATGTTGCTACGCATCACCTGATTTAGTTTCCCTCTGTCGCCTTCTAACGCACCCACAGAACGACATGGGGAAGTGGTTATTCTCATACCAACACTAAACATTTGTTGTATTCAGTATGTTGTAAATTGACTTATGTTATAATACTTATACTATATTATAAATTTACTACCACTATTTCAATTAAATGTAAAATATTATAACTATAAATGCAGATATAAAACGTAAAAAAAATATTGACATGAGATATTAATTCAACTAGTCTACATTCATGTATTGTCGAAAGTGCTATCAGAAGTTCAGAAGGAGTTGGAAAAAGAGTTCGTCACGCTGCTTTATTGCAGGTTGGTGAATGCATATCCAAACGTCTTCTTAGACATTTTCACTATGTAGTTGTTCACCGATAAATTGAAAATGTGGACTTTAAAAGAACGTGATAGTTCACGTTCTTTTAAATTTTCAATTAATAAATCATTGTTATTGAATTGACGTTAAGAAGATCTTATGGTTTAACTTTAGAAGTTTTTCAGTGTTGTTGAATAGTTATTGAGTCCCTTACTACTGGTATATATTAACTTCATCATCGATATCATTATTATTATTATTACAACCATTTATCAAATATTACGATCGAAGTTTTTGATATCAGAATTTATCAACTAAATATATTAATATGTATACTATAAATATTAATTTCCAAAAATTCGGGTAGTGTTCCATAAAGGACACCTGAAACGCATGTGTTTCTGGTTCCAACCATAAACTAATATGATTTCAAAGAGCACTTAACCATAACTATAAAAATATACTATATTACCTTCTGAAATAATCTTGGATTAAGAATGTGGCATAGAACTTTCCGACCGTGATCTCATTGGGATCACCAGGTGGTGGTACTACTTGATCCAGCAATTTCGGTGATGTTCGTTTCCATATTTTCTTTATCACTGCTCTTAACTCGGTGTTGCAATCGTCAATATTACCTACAACACAGGAACATTGTTAAATTCTCTTCATGGTAAATGGATGCTGCGGCCAATTAATACGTACACCTATCACTACCGCAGAATCAAAATTAAGTCGTCTCTGAGGACTACGATAGAATGCCTCGTTTTCATTAAAAGGGCTCTTATGGGCACTTATAATTATCCCTTTTGTTTTTAAAAACAATTTATTCTAAAATTGGTTACAAAATAACTGTTCGTTAAATAATCCACCATAACTAAAACCTACCTTCAGTTTTGATCTTCAATGATGTACGGACGACCGCGAACAGTGTTGCGTTGAACAAGACGGTACCGTCCGAGTTCAGCGGCATATTCATCGACACCAGTCGCTTGCAAGCCACACGGTGCGGACACAGCTTGCCGAAACCTGGGCAATATTTTAAAATTTCGTAATTTTTTTTATACGTGGTAGAGTCACGCCGCAACTATTATACGGTTATAACACGTATGCTACTCAGCAGGGGAAGGACCACGCTTTCACAGAATACTAATATAAAATAGCAGCTTAATATTGCTGTGTTTCGTATGGTTAGTGTAGAGATCTGGAGACTCTTTTTTACTGGAAACGAGGCGTTCCGTCTTAGTCCTTAAGGGTGACAACGCATCTGCATTATGATTCTTAATAGAGGATAAAAATAGATGTCTATGAGCTACAGTATCCACTTACCATCAGGTGGATTATGTGCTCGTTTGTCACCTATTTACCATTCTATAAAAAATACTCTTACTGGTATACTTCATACATGAGACGGTTAACAATTGCGGAATCATTTATATAAATAGATAATACGTCTTGTGTTAAACAAATAAAAGTAAGAACTGGGAGTTTTTTTTTAAATCGAATAAGGGTCACATATATACAAATCCTCAACATGAATAAAAATGCTGATGCGTTGTCATCTTTGAGGACTAAGACGGATGCCTATTTTTTATTAAAAATGATCTCCGGTTCTTTCGCATTGGAGTTCTGTGAGAGCGTGGTCCTACCCCGGTTGAGCCAACCAATGCATGCCTAATAACCAAACCTAACCTAACATACCTGTAGCGTGGCTCTACCACATATAAAATGTCTTCTTCACCAGTTCATAAAAGTGGACAGTCCCTCTCTATGTAGGAAGAATTTACTTTAAGCTTCACGCATGGCAATTTGATTGACCACCACAGTATCAGACGTGAGTTTCAATAACGTTGCTTCCTGTCGCCGATCTAAGTTTTATTTTTCATACAAAAGAAGGGTGACAAACGAGCACACAGTCCACCTGATGGTAAGTGGATTTTGTTGCGCATAGATATCTACATCTATCCTCAATCAAAAATGAAAATACAGATGCGTTGACAATCTGAGGACTCTTAAATGGAATGCCTCGTTTCCAGTAAAAATAATCTGCGGTTCTCTACATCCATCATACAAAACGCACCAGTATTGTGCGGCTATTTTACGCTGGTGGTCTACAGAATATCAGCGTAAAATAGCTGCGTATAAAGCGTAGTCCTTTCCTGGCGAAGTGTTCGTGCGGCAACCCTAATATAGTCACAGCATGACTGTAACACGTAATAAAATTAGATTTCAGGCCTTGTGTGAATTAGATACCGCCGTCTGTCGGAAGTCATAAAATATTTCTGGCATATCCAATAGTTACCTCGTATAACAGACGCGGAATTAAATGGGGTGATGGATACTCTTACGCCGCTGTTACAACGTTACAAATATCCACTGCTGAACTTAGGTCTTCCGCATAGATTGTCCCATACCAGGGATTTTTGTCACAGTTCCCATGCGTGGTATTCCGGTTGACAGATGGGTAGGGAGACACTGCTGTACATATTTTGGTATTGTTGCGCGCCATAATTTATGCCTGGCACATGGTGACACTAGTTACCATTAGCGCCTTCTAGTATCGAGTACCATAACTAGAAGAGTTAAGATCTATGAGTATTTTCCCTCTGTCGCCTCCTACGATACCTACGGGGCATAGTGAATATTCTTACCTATAGGGCAGTAAATATTCCTACACTTCAATCTTATACAATATAAGAAAGCTTAAATCTAGTTCAATGCTGATAGTTTACCTACTGAACATTTAAAATCATAAATTAAAAGTCTAGCAAGAAAAACTAGAAAAAAAGGTTAGTTAGTTAGATATTTTAAGCGCTTACCTAACGGTGGACTAATTTTTCTTAACAAAGTAACTACATCTAAATGTTTGATTCGACCCTTCGCGTCAGGGTCGTATTCGCTCCATAACCTAAAAGATTTAAATTACTGATTAATATATCTTTTAAAACTTATATTACATAAAACCAAGCACGAATTGTATCTTATTATTTATTATAAGTTTTTAC
>DWHP01004007.1:0-12922 GCA_018247895.1 Parnassius honrathi
CCGTTATTCGCTCTGGGCTATATTATTCCGACAGCCTAAGGATGTCTGCACCAAACTACTATTAATAAACAAAAAAGACTACAGTTGCATTGTCATTAACATACAAAAAAATCATGTGAAGTATACTTATATACTTCGAACCGGAATACAACAATTACTGCTCAAAAGGATAAATTGTGACTGAAACTGGTAACAGTGGTATCTTCCCACATGTACGAGTATGTAGACAAAAACAAAAATAGTTTTATTATAAATGTGATGTAAATTTTGCCATAACTCCTGGGAATGAGGTGATCGCTACCATGTTATTTCTAAATGTTTTCATATTTATTTGTACGATATAACCTAACCTTATAAATTAATGCTTAAAAAGTTCCACCGGATTTCCTGTTAATTCATCCCAGGACAGAGGTTTTTCCGACCCAGTGGTAAAAGCATATAAATGATTTTCAATAATATATAAACACTCACGCCTGTCACCCAGAGGGGTAGGCAGAGACTACGGACTTCTATTTGGCACCTCTCTCGTCACCTTTACATCCATATATTTACACATACACGCTCGCCGATTGAGGGTAGGTACTACAAATGTGGCTCATTTTCAAAATACCGCCAATTTGTTCGATAAACCTTCGTCTAGGGCGTCTTTTCCCGACTTTGTCGTTAACATCTGCAATATAAATTTTCTTTGTCACTCTTTCCTCGATCATGCATTCCACATGACCAAACCACCAAAGCATCCCTTTCTTAATCCTACTCACAATATTATCTTGCACACCACATTTTTCTCTTATCACACATTTTCTCCCCCTGTCATTCAGATTCAGCCCTAGAATACTCCTTAAAGGCCGCATTTCTACAGCATTTATTCTACTCTCGTGCTTCTTCTGCCACACCCAACTTTCATTACCATAAATTAAAGTAGGGACTAACACAGCATTATGAATTACCATTTCCAATAACTATCTTGTATTTTATCTTGAATAACAAATATTGTATTCTATGCTTTGACGGAAGTATCGAATACAGAATAGTAAAGGAAACAAACTGTTTTAAGCCGTCATTGACAATAAGTAAAAATTTTGTCTATCGTCACCAAAAAAAGAACAAAAGACATGTCGTATTGATCACCTACGTCAAGATCACGTACATAATTAAACCCCAATAAGAAGTTTCAAAGGTCATGGCTACCGATTCTTGAAATACATACAGCAATAAATACTCCAGCAACCGTGATTATAAATAAGGTAGCTCCACGTATTCAACAGGCAATATATTTAGCAGTCCATGAAGCTACCGACTGGCGTGATGTATCGCACTGTTTACTCGCCTTGCCTCTAACGCCCTTGCCTTGCCTACTCGCATCGCAGAAATACGCAACCTAATGGATTACACTATATATTTGAATATGATTCATGATACTTTACGAACTACTTACGTAGAAACTAACGATTTCTGCCTAGAGTGATGTTTAAAAATATTAAAAAAAGTGGCGCGTGTCAGTTTAGTTCACAATTTAGTATTGTTATTTTTTCTTAATTTTTTCCTAACGAGAAGAGGAAAAAATCGTTTAACTCTTTGTAATAATACATTCTATATAAGAATATCAACCATGTTTGTGTATCTAATATTTTAGTCAATAAATTTTAACTTTTACGTATTAAATAAATTGAAACAGCTGGCCGTATGAGGAAGCTCAAGGTCGCTAAGCGAACTATAAAGAGGCCTAGATTTCATCGTTATAAATTTAGAAATGAGAATAGTCGCAGTAGAATCAGAGCAACCGATATATCCGAACGACAATGGACCGACTATATAGCTCGAAGAACTGATAACCAATAGGAAAGAAAGTTTCTCGAGTGGCTGCCTCGTACCGACAGGCAAAATGTGGGGCGGTCTCCCACTAGACGGAGTGACGACCTGGTAAGGCATGCAGAAAGTCAATGGATGCAGGTGGCACAGGACCGTGCTTTGTGGCATTCCTTTTGCACGAAAGTATTGCGCGGAGAGGCAACATAACGATTTCACTTTTTGTTAACGCTTAAATATGCTCCTCACGGAGTAAACGAATAATAATAACATAGACGGCTGTTGCTTCCGTTGCGGAGAGGATTCGTTTGAATCAGTAAAACAGTATACCAGACATCTCATTGACTATTGATGCAGTTGCCCATCGCCGGTCCGTCGAAAACCCTATCGTTATATCAACATCTATCGATATATCAAGCCAAGTGGTTTTCTGATATTTCCCTATGTAAAAAAAAGGTTACCATAGGCTGTAGTAACTACTTACATCAGGTGAATTGTAACTTAGTTTGTTTTTCGAATTCGAATATCAAGTCCGCTGCTGAACACAGGCAACAACTTGTGGGAAACCAGCGATGCCAAAAAACATGGTTCCATAGAACATTTCATACGTATTAAATGAAACTAATTTTACGTCCCTAATTTTGACAGTAGAGTCCCTCTTAGTCAGCGGACTGCGTACTTTACTTGCGGATCTACAGATCGTAACAAAAATTAATAATAGTAAACAGTTATATCTAATTCGCAACCATTCGCATTAATTGAATACAATGATGTGTTACCTGAATTGAAGAGCACATTCCGCCCTTCCCCAACAGCGTGCACTAATCCCGCCATCACTACTCCCGCCACCACTACTCCCAACACTACTACTCCCAACACCACTACTCCTGGCATCACTACTTCCAACACCATTATTCC
This sequence comes from Parnassius honrathi, assembly GCA_018247895.1. Classification (NCBI taxonomy): domain Eukaryota; kingdom Metazoa; phylum Arthropoda; class Insecta; order Lepidoptera; family Papilionidae; genus Parnassius; species Parnassius honrathi. The sequence goes on from DWHP01004007.1 coordinate 2,728, forward strand.
AGGAAAGACACAACATCGACGATAATACGACACGTGTTTCGCCACTACACGAGGCATCATTCAGGAGATGTAGACTCTACGGCGGCTGACCGCTAGCTAAACTTAGCGGTACGGAACACAGTAGAACTTTGTTGCTGCGTGGCGGCAGAGTAGGTAAAATAACCTTTGGAGTCCGTTTGAGTGGACGGGTGAAACATGGACTCACAGGCAGAGAGAAGGTAGAGTCACGCTGCAGCTATATTATAGTTGTAGCATGAATGGGTCGGCTCGACCGAGGTAGGACCCTGCTCTCACAGAATACCAGCGTAATACTGCTGTGTTTCGTATGTGAGTGAAGAGATTCGGAGACCCTTTTTTACCGGAAACGAGGTATTCCATCTTAGTCCTCAGGGGTGACTACGCTTCTGAGTTTTGATTTCTAATCGAGAATAAATGTAGATGTCTATGGGCTACAAAATCAACTTACCATCAGCTCGTTTGTCACTCTTGTTATATAAAAAGAACTGCCATATGATAAACCCTAAATATTTTTGTAGCCTTTTCACTTTGTCACTTCTTACAGCGAGACTGATGTCGATGATGAAGTCGACATCACACTGTCATCGCTGATCCAATACCTTGTGTTCATCTGTGGGCACGTAATTGTCGAAATTTGACCGTATTTCATCGAATTTTTAGGTATGTACACTAAACAAGCTGTATTACACTCCCAAATGCACAATAAATACAGATATCTAATATACAAAAACTTTTACATACGGAGTGCATTTGATTGAGTAATTTCAAATGTTCCTTTTTCAATTTGTAGAATTGAAAAAGGAACCTTTGAAATTACTCAGAATTCACAGCTCTTTCAGTCGAACCGCCAGTAATTATTTGTTGGCAACATTTTAATTTATTGTGCGACGGTTGAAACGTAGTGGTTATATTTCCCTTGGCGACATTTTCTACTCTGTGCGACTGATTGTCCATGGATTGTCCAATAATGAGTTTGACAATGAACGTTTCATTTTATCTGATACGTTTATAACTCGTATTATACATAAATTTTAGCTTTCTGCACTCTTTGTGTATACAAACTTTAACTATGCTGAATCACACACTCCTCCGTGCGCGTTACTTGCTTAACAAGGGGTAAAAAGGTTTTCCCTCATTTATTAATATACAGATATTTGAAACGTGTTTAAAAGAAAATGAAGACAATTTGACATTATTGAAGGATTCATTTGCATTCACTTTTATCCCACTAATACGTTTAACACGTATTATTATGTGACATGTAACGGTCGTAGAGTTAAGTAATTATGTTACGTTAGTTTTATCTCAAAACTCCATTATCATTAAGTTGGGTGTCTAAGTGCCCTTAAGTTAACAAACGGTATTAAAATAAGCACCTCGTAATGGCTGTGTAATAACATCCACCATCCCACATCGCCCTGTGGGTGTCTGAAGAGGCGACGGAGGGAAATTCAGGCAAATGATTATCAGCAGCATTTTTATTATTTTGTAACTTTTATATAACAACCGAAATTAATAAAAAAAATGCTGTTGCCAACCCACTTGCCTGGCGTAGCAACTATGGCAAATCCCCCCCCCCCTAAGCGGTAATTTATGGAGAAGGCAGTTCGGCAGTGGACTTTCTGGAGGCTGTAATGGATGAATAGATTAGAATATCTCGTGTGCAGTGAAGATTATCCGGCAATATTTAAAAATGGTAGAGCCATGTCGCAGCTATATTATAGTGACAACACGGATGGATGAGCTTGACCGAGGTAGGACGGCATGAAATATCAAAAAAATGTTGTAGTTTTTCGTATGGTGGGTTTATACTTTATAGAACTGAAAACCCTTTTTACTGGGAACGAGACATTCCATGTAAGTCCTCAGGAATGACATCACATCTGCATTTCGATTCTTAATAGAGAGTATATGTAGGTACCATAGAATACTATAATACGTAATATATAATAGAATGGGGGAGTGGGCGGAGCCCGTGTGGCCGCTAATTTGTCACTAACATATCAATTCACACGTATAAATGTCAACACATCTCTTTTGACGTAACCAATAAAGAAATATTGATGTGTCAAAAACAACAGATATTGTAGGCACTAGAGATGTAACAAAGTTTTACCGATACCGATAAGCCGGAGAATATTATCGCTTATTGATTTGTACCTAGCTTAATGAAAAGCTAAATAGATACGATAAAATACGATAAAAATATTAATTTAATGATCAACGAATAAACTTCATTGTAACATTTTTTACCAAATTGTCAATTTGTTCCCTCTGTAGGAAAAATTGCAATAAATTTTTAGATTCGATCTTCTGGTTACGTATCAATACTATGGGGTGTATACTATATATTTACTCCATGCCTCATTACCCACAAGGAGTTGGGTAGACCCATTTTGTGTTAAAAGTAAAAAAAATATATACTTGTTCATACTTTTTATTCCGATTTCGCGTTTGCCTTGTGTTGGCTTACCTATACTGTACTATTTACTACTATTGGTACTGGTATTTTTTTAAATATTTTTCATTTCCATAAACCATTTTTGCAGTTTTCCTGGAGATCCGGAATCAAATAATACATGGTAGACATACACACTCGATCGATTAATGATTTCGGATGGGTTGAATTATTACGGCCTAGTAAGCTTTTAATAAATGTTACCATTCCATAACTTTGCATAAATTTTATTATTCCGTAAATACGGAATTATTTATTAAAGGAAGAAAGTACCTTTTTAACAGACCAACATGTAGTTTTGGTTAGTTTTGTATTCATAGCAATCAACCTATTGCAATTTGTGTATGTTAACTAACGTAGATAAATAGGCCAACATGTTTCAAAGGTAACAAATAATAAAGAAATACTAATTTAAAGAAGTATACGATTACTCGTTATTCCACGTGGAATTCAGTCATATCACGTTATTTCTTTGAGGATAAAAGGTAACCTAGACTTTTTATTCTTACCAGCTATCTGAATATTAAATCTCTTTAAAATCGGTTGAACAGCTTAGCATTTGCTATTCAAAGTTTTATACCCATTTCACCGTTTTTATCCAAATTGGCGGTTTAATAGCTATAACAAACAAAAGGCTCAAGTAGAAGCAAAATTAAAGGAAATACACTTACCGGGGTGTGATTCCGATGTTGCGGACGACGCTTCTCTTGAGGTGGTGAGTTGAAGAAGGAGCTGGGGCGACGTGAGGCGGTTTCTTCTGGAGCGCCTCATCTCGGTGGGGCGCGTGTTTTAATTGGCCGAAAGAATCGCGTCACCTTTTAGACACCCCCCTCCCCCTTCTATAGCCGAATATGAGGCTATAGGAAATACATACACTTGGCGAGCAATATACCCTCGAACGAAATTATAAATACACGAATAATTTCCGCATAACCATGTTTCGTATAGTGAGCATGGAGAGCCGGAGACCATTTTTACTAGTAACGAAGTATTCTATCTTAATTCTCGTCTTTATTGCTGCTGTGTTTCGGTTGGTGAGTATAGAGAAACGGATACGCTAATATAACGATTTTAAGAAACGAGATATTTTGGTCCTCAGGGGTGCCCGCGCAGTCTATGGATCACAACATCCACTAAACATTAGCTGGAATGTATGCTTGCTCTTATTTTATAAAGAAAAACAATTTCGCTTAACTCACGCAGAAACTGGATATTGACTCGTTAAAAGCCTATATTTTCGTCTGACGTGTAGAAATTGGTTTGTTTTGTTAAGAGATTACTGTGAGTGTTTTATCATGTTTCATTTGTATAAATGCGACCGTAGAGTAAGCGCGGTGGAGCAAATAGAGTGTTTGTGAAAAACATTTTTACATAATACATAATCGTTGGTGCGTCTTTTATGACGGGTTTCTATATTTAAAACCTTTTCGTTTTCTTTTACCAGCCGTTTTGTGGTAAACAAACCGCATAAAAGCCTCTTTTTTGAACAAAATATAATCTCAACAATTTATGAACCGTTAAATTTTTTTTTCATTTAATTTCATCGTAAATTGCTGAATGAATGATTAATAATATAAACTGTTGTTACATGCATCTCTTTCGTGAATTTTTTCGTTTTATAAAAATAAATTTGTTTTATTTTACCCTTATTTGGTAAAACACAAAACGATTTGTGTTTTACAAAATAAGGGTAAAATGAGAGCACGCAGCCTCCCTGATGACAAACGGATGCTGTGGCCCAAAGACATCAACATTTATCCTTTATAAAGAATCACACTCGTGAGGACTAAGATGGAATGCCTTCTATCTAGTAAAAAGGGTCTACGATTCTCTACACTCACTATACGAAACCCAGCAGCATAAGGCTTCTATTTTATATTCAGGTATTCTGTGGGAGCGTGGTTCTGCCCCTTTCGCGTCGACACATTCGTGTTATTATTCGTTTTGTCAAGGTGATGGTTATAGCTATGATACAACTGGATAGGTGGCGCTGCAGTCTATTTATTCATTACATAACATAAACACTCACGCCTGTCACCCAGAGGGGTAGGCAGAGACTATAGACCTCCATTTGGCATAATCCTGACACACCTCTCTCGACTCCTCCACATCCATATACATACGCATACGTGTTCGTCGGTTAAAGGTACTCCTTATTTGGCCCGTTTTCAATTTATCACCAATTTGGTCGATAAACTTTCGCCTAGGACGTCCCTTTCCGACTCTGCCGTTCACTTCTGCAACATAAAATTGCTTTGTCACTCTTTCCTCATTCATTCTTTCCACATGACCAAACCATCGAAGCATTCCTTTCTTAACCCTAGTCACAGCATCATCTTGCAAACCACACTCTTCTCTTATCATACAATTTCTCACCCTGTCATTCAGATTCAGCCATACTCCTTAACGACCACATTTCTACTGCGTTTATTCTACTCTCGTGCTTTTTATGCCACACCCAACTTTCACTACCATACGTTAAAGTAGGGACCAACACAACATCGTGAATTTTCATACGTGCCTTTTTAGACACATTCTGACTTTTCACAACAGAGTATAGGGCCCCATTTACTCTATTTCCGGCGTCCACTCGTCGTTCTACATCCTTATCATATCTCTCTATATCTAAATCTATCTTGCTAAATACGCATCCCAAAAAATAAATAAAGTCATCTACTTGCTCGATCAACATATCGTCTTACTTTCTTCTTTTCTAAAAACCATAACTTTCGTCTTAATTGCGTTCACTTTCAACGATCTTTTAACGATCTGGTCATTAATGTAACCATCATTTGCAACTCGGCCGCCGACGATGCAAGAATATCTTGATCATCGACGTACAAAAGGCGTTTAACGGTTAACTAACACATTCTTAACCCGAATTCTTCAAATTTCAAATTTTGCAAACAAAGGTCCACAAATAGGTTGAACAGCCACGGGGAAGCCACACAGCCCTGTCTGACACTTATATGAATGCCAAACTAGTTCGAGTAGATCCCGTTAATCCTAACACAAGCACTAGAGTCCCTATAAAGAGACTTTAATGCCTGAATCAACCCAGCGCTAAATCAAAATGAGTTCAGTGTTTACCATAGCACATCCCTGTCCACACTATCATAGGCCTTTTCCAAGTCCATGAAAGCACAAAAACCTTTTGGTTTTTGACCAAAAACTTCTCCGCAATCATGCGCATGGAAAATACTTAATCTGTACACCCCATTCTCTTTCTAAATCTCGCTTACAAACCCCAAATTTTTCCATCAGTTTCTTTCATGACCCTTTCAATTAGTACCTTATCAAACAGTTTTTCTACAATGCTAAGAAGGCTGATACAACGGTAGTATAGCTGATACAGTCCTGCTGTGATCCTTTTCTTTTATATATTGGGACTATCATGGCTTGGCACCAGTCTACCAGTACCTGCGTCAGTTCCCAGCATTAATTAAACGAGGTGTGCAGCAGGCCTGCCACCACTTCCTCTACAGCCCTTAGCATTTCGAGTGAAACTCTGTCATATCCGGCTGCCTTACCATGCTCTTCATTGCTTTCATTATCTCATTTATATTTATTTCCCTACTTCTTTCCTCTTCTTTCAGAAATTCTATTTCATTTAGTTCATACGTTGTCTCCTCGTTCATAAACACGCTTTCAAAATACTCCTACCATTTCTTTAAACTCAAAACTTCATCATTCAGAATATAGTCATTCTCGTCTCTTATAGAATTCATTTAAGGCTGTTTTGAATGTTCCCTGGCAGTTCTTACGAGTTTCTAGAACATTTTAATATTTTTCTGGAAGTTATCCGATACTCTTCTATCATTCTTATTCGTTTTTTCTTACTTTTTCCTTTCAAATACTTCTTTCTCTCTCTTATTTAGATGCCTAAAGACAGCCTTTTCTCTTTCAATATCATCATTCGTACCGACAGATTTACCAGCCTTTGTTGTTGGTAAATTCAGCCATTCTCTCTTCTTTGCTTCATCTTTCGTACGTATCTCATCATCACACCATAACGTATTATTTTTCCTTTTATTCGTTTTCTTACTAATACCACATAAAATTTTGTCACATTTTGCACATTTTTGCACATTTTGCCATACACTCTCCAAGTCTAACTCATTCATACATAATTCATCCAAACCACTTATATTTTCTTATAGTGTACATTTGTATGTACATTTATATAGATAGGTTATAACGTAAACGTTATAACCTATCTGTTCTAATACGCTGTAACGCAGTGGTAGACACAGATGGCCGATGGCGCCAACGCCTGAATAGACAATTAATTCGGCATAAAACCAAATAATGATCAGTTCCTACGTTAGATTCCCGGTAAACCCTTCTATATACCACGGCGCTCCTTATTCTTTCACCCAAAATTATGAAATCTATCATACTTCTATCATCACCTCCTTCCCAAGTGTACATGTGAATCCTCTTGTCGCGAAAGAAAGTGTTCGTCAAAAAAAGATTCTTTTCCATACATACGGTGAGGAAGCTTTCACAATTCTAATTTATACTTTCATCACCAAATGTTCCCAATATCATGGTGTACATGCCATGTGTATTGAGATCCTTCCCTTTAAGTTTCGTCCCATTTACACATAACACATCTGTTTCTCTGTCATCTCCCGAAGATTGTTCACATCCCCGCCACATTAAAGGGGCGCTGGGAACTCGGGTCGTTTCTTTTATTAGATGTCTTGTGTCCGAAATGTGGGGTGGTATATTTTACGACGCTACCACTGCGAGGAGCCGAGTCTGTGCCACTGGCTTATAGCTAATTGGGCACCACCCGGGGACATGTGTAGGGTGGGCCTAAGATTAGGTGGTTGAAGCTTACGGACGCGAGAGACTTATTCCCCTATTTTATCTATTTATTCATAAAATTATCTAAAGAACCAAAATGGATAATTTTTACAATATATTATGTTGGTTTAGAGCCGAAACAACAGCGTGTAGTGGCGGTGTAAGAATATCCACTAGCCCATATATACGTCAAAAATATGATACAAGGAAACATACAAGAAGATGGGCAGAAGCATCACCTTATTACAACCCAAACAAATCAAAATATAGTCGCCAACCCGTTTGTCAAGCGTGGTAACTAAAGCAAAATCAAGAAGAATGCTATGGGGGAGGTTTATGTTAAGCAGTGTCTGGCTTTTAAAGACTGTAATTAGTTACAATAAATAAGATCCCTTATAGACTGTAATTAGTTGCATAAAATAAAATAACTTATAGACTATAATTAGTTGCAAAAAAATAGGATTACTTATAGGCAGTAATTTGTTGCAAAAAATAGGATTACTTATAGACTATAATTAGTTGAAAAAAATAAAATGATTTATAGACCTCGTTGTTCTCCAAAACAATGGAGTCCATTGTAAACTGCCAGCTCATGAGGTACCTTGAGGATCACCAGCTGATTTGTGATCGCCAATACGGTTTTCGTCGCAGTCGATCAGCTGGTGATCTTTTGCTCTATCTGACTCATAGATGGGCGACGGCAGTACAGTCCGAGGGAGGAGGCATTGGCCGTTAGTTCGGACATTGCGAAGGCCTTCGATCGCGTTTGGCACAAAGCGCTTCTTTCGAAGCTCTCTTCATATGGTCTTCCCGAGAAATTGTGTAATTGGATCACCAGCTTTCTTGCAGATCGAAACATCAAGGTCGTTATAGACGATCCGATCACAAGTCTATTAATGCTGGCATTCCACAAGGCTGCGTGTTATCACCGACGCTGTTTTTTCTGCATATCAATGATATGTTGCAAACCGGTAAAATTCATTGCTATGCAGATGACAGCTCTACTGATGCTCTGTACACCGACCGTGCCAATGTTTCTCGGGAAAGTATCTCCGAGTACCGGGACAAACTTGTGTCTGAAGTCGAGTCTTTGCTGAAAAAAGTCTCGGATTGGGGGCGACTAAATCTAGTCCAGTTTAACCCTCAGAAGACACGATTTTGCGCGTTAACCGCTAAAAAAAACCTCTTTGTCGTATCTCCACAGTTTCAAGGCCTGCCCCTTGTTGCCTCAGCCAGTATCGGAATCCTCGGTGTTTACATATCGAGTGACGTGCAGTTTCGTGGTCATTTGGAAGAGAAGGCTAAATTGGCCACCAAAAAACTTGTCGTTCTCAGCAGAGCGGGACAGTATTTCATGTCGGCACGGTGCTTACAACTTTACAAGGCGCAGGTTCGGCCGCACATGGAATACTGTTCCCATCTCTGGGCTGGGGCTCCCCAGTGCCAGCCAGATCCAATTGACCGCATCCAGCGCAGAGCAGCTCAAATCGCCGACGACCGAGTGCTTTCCAATCGGCTCGGTTCACTGGCGCTGCGAAGAGATGTTGTATCTTCTTGCATTTTCTTTTGCATAAACCACGGGGAGTGCTCTGAGGCAAACCCCCCGATACCATCCACGTCTCACTAGAAGATTTCTTCCGCGTTCTATCTCTCTGTGTAATAGTTTACCACTGACCATTTTTCTGAACCGATACGACTTAGGGAACTTCAAGAAAAGAGCTTACTTCTTTCTAAAAGAACGACAACGCACTTGCAATTTTCCTGGTGTTGCAGATGTTTATGGGCGGCGGTAGTCACTTAACATCAGGTGAACCATGTGCTCGTTTGCCCCCTCTTCTACAAAAAAGAAAATCTTATAGATTGTAATTAATTGCAATTAATTGCTTACTGACTGTCATTAGTTGCAAAAAATAAAATTACAAAGTCTGGCTCTAGATCAACGATCAATCAATCAATATCATACGTCAAGCTTGGCCTTCTTGATTCATGCGTATTTTAGAAATCGGAAAACGAGGTTGTGCGTTTCGATACCCTTTTGACCGCGAATTAAATGAAAATGGTATGAAAACATTAGTTCCAGCCCGCGATAGTTTTCCACGCTGCTGATCGTATGCAGGGTATTCGATACGGGCGCGAGCGCGTCACGTCCTTCATGGCCAGCGAAATTATCGGTCCGTTTATACTGTACGACTGCGTCACCAGAATACAGCCGTAACAACATCCTTTGCGCCTTAGAGTAATGCCATAAACAATAGATATAAAACTGTCAAAGTGATATATTTCGCGTCGTAATACATACAAACTTCAAGCATTACTTACTTTACTTTTTTCTAATACATATTTTTTATACCGACTGACTAGTGTTGTATCCGTGTCGTATATTGATAGCAATATATAATCATAGGTTTGGTGGTGGGCAGTGAGTGCGAGCAGCGTGAAACCTCATAACAAATCGTTTATCTTTTTTTATAGAATGAGGGTGACAAACGCGCACACAATCCACCAGATGGTAAGTGGATACTGTAGCCCATAGACATGAACACATAATTAAGATTCCTCGATTGAGAATCAAAATGCAGACACGCTGTCTCCTCTGAGGACTAAGAAGTTTTCACTAAAAACGGTCTCTGATCGCTACACTCGCCATACGAAACACAGCAACACTAAACCCGGTCGAGCTGACGGTGCAGCACGGTTTTACCTCGTAAAACCTATTTATCATCAACAAAAATATTCCCGTCGTTCCTATTCACCAGTCTACGGCTGAATATGGGTTTCTCGTAACTTTGTATGGACTAGGAGGATTTACCACACCCGTCTTGCTTGGTAAATAGTGTTGCAAGCTATAATTGATGCCCCTAGCGCCATCTAGTGTCGGGAAACAGAGCGAGGAGATCTTTCCAGAAA
>DWHP01004008.1:0-12922 GCA_018247895.1 Parnassius honrathi
GGTTGATCATGGGCGGCGGTAATCACTTAACATCAGGTGAGCCGCATGCTCGTTTGCCCCCTCTTCTATAAAAAAAAGGGAGGCTCTGCCGGATACAAACAATCTTTTAACCAATATCTCAATGAGATTGAACAACCTACACATCAGGATAGCAAGAAATGCTATTACAGGACATGGCTCCTTTAATAAACATCTACTTACTATAGGTGTAACAGATAGTCTCCTGTGCAGGGAATGTATGAAGGAGGAGAAACTGGTGGCCTAAGTGATGCTGGCATGTCCGGAGGTTACTAGATAGAGGGATAAACATCTCGGCACGCCTGGATGATTCCCCGAAGTTGCTCGCAACATCAAATAACTGTTGAATTTCTTCGGAGAGATTTCATGGCTCGAATAATCACAATATTCCTGCCCACACTCAAATTACACGCGTTAGAGGTGAAGTTGCAGAAAACACATCGTAAACTAACGAATAATCGCTTTGAAAGATCGTACAGTTAATTGTCTTACCAAGCTTAAGTTTACCGAAAAGGCATGTCCATTAGTGCGCTAGCACTTCTTATTAGTTTGCGTGCCTTAGTAAAGAAAACAGATTTAAAGAAACAGCGTCAGTAACTGGTCTTTGCGTATGATCTGTCATTGAGTAAAATTAAGCGATCAATTCTGATGAAGGTTTTACGGATTTGTTATCTCAATTTTATGTTCATACGAAATATGATTTAAATGGTGTACATTTTAAAGTTCAAAATATTTAGCGATGTACCGTACAAATGTTTAACTTTAACATGATATGAATTGAGAGAATGAGTTGCCTTTTTGCGTTCTAATGAATTAATGAGCGTAGCGGTTTTCTCTGAGTGTTATGTGGCCGATTAACCTCAAATGGCATAACAAGATCCTCCGTTATGCCGAAAATGTTGCAGCATTAACTTTGAAATAAATACGTGGTAAAGTACCATCTAAGACAAAAACACGATTCCGTAAAATTTTTTCGATAGAAAATAATCCAAAATTACCTTCAAACCGAAAAATAAACCGCTGGTGTTTACTAAATACTTTAAATTAGATCATAAAACTTTACATACTAACTAAACTAACTATAAAGCAGGGCTTATGTTTTTTTTTTGATTACCATTATTTTCATTGTAAAAAGAAATTACCTAAACTATCGGCATCCTAAAGCTTGTTCCCTTCCCTGCCGCCCAATACTCCCGCTGAATCTCGTTTAAGCTTTCGAACGGGAAAGCTGTGCCGGTTACGATCATAATACACATTTCGTAACAGGACGACGTAAAATTAAAATGGGAAGTAACCGTAATAAAAATATGAAGCGACCGGGTTGGCGTAAAGAAACAGGTATAAATATGATAAACCTAATGAAATAAGTATCTAACGACCTATCTAGTTACAGTTTTGTGATTACAAACATGTCATGAAATTATAATTTGAGCTCTTAATGTGAGAGAAAGGATTTGCGTGAAGTTGGTCGACGAGTGAATGTCGAACCGGGCCATGCTGGGCGCGGTTGGTCGAAAAGACGCATCCATTCCGTCCAGGATTTTAAATGTTTGATATTGAGGTTTGGATTTTTGTAAAGCTGGTCGAAGGGGCAATGTCGTACCGGGCCACGCCGCGGGGCTGGTTGAAAAGACACATTCGTCAGGTCCAGTCTTACGAAACGTGGATTTACACTGATCGAAAGGAACAGTAATAGCATAGCGTCGTATCATTGGTAACGTTAACAAGCCAACATCATTGGGAAGCGTACCACATAATTACCATCTGCTTGTTGCATTTTCTTGTATTTTATGTTGTAACGCGAGCATATTTGAAGTGATCATCATAAGTGATATCTGAAGATGATCCCTTTCGCCTATATCTATCTATACATATAATAAATCTGTAGAAAAATAATTGGTTCAGGAATCACGCAAAAGCTACTGGATGGATTTCCAAGAAATTTGATATCTACGTGGTAAATGATGGCGTATAACATATAGGCAACCTTTTATTCGCTCACGGAAGACTAAAAAATAAGTTGTATGCTACAAATACACGACTTTTTGTAAATTTTTCGATTAAAAAATTCAAAATTAGGTTAAAAATTATATAAATACAGTTTTCAGTTTTTCATAGTTCAAAGCACGTTTTTAATATTTTCTATAGAATTATTTTAAAAAGTTTTTTGCATAAACCTTGAAAGAATATATATTAGTTTCACAATTGACATTTGGTATTTTTAAGGACTCAGATTTCTAACAAGAAATGGTAACAATAATTCTTAAAATAATAAACATACAACTGTAAATTTTATGTTGCATTTTAGCTTAACTCAAAATCTGTTGAGCTAATAAAAAAATAAACAGGTCAAACGGGAATGTTTTTGCAGGAATTGACAATAATTAGCCGATTAGCATAATTTTTTGATATTTATTTGAAGTTTATTCTTTTCTTTACGGATACGAGTAAGTGAACAATTTTTTTGGTAAAGTAAACGATAGACAATATTGTTGCCCTCCGAATGAGCCAACTTTTATCTCAGTAAGACCAAAACTTTGAGAGATATGAATTGTTTTGTACACGTAGAGAATATTTCTAGAAAAAAAAATGGCCGCCACATAGAGGGGAAGGGGATCAGACCTCAGTATGTAGTGTATTTTTGTATTAAAATAGCTGTATTATAAGCATCTAGAATATCGCTTGTCCGTGACCGGACACACTGTATATATTTTTACATGAATGATTTCTTAAATTTTCAGTAATATTTATAGAGCGAGTAAAATTACAATTTAATATAACATGTTATAACAATTTATTCGTAGGTCATTTAATTACTATTTTTCACCGTACTTGATCGCATCTATTTATCCTGTCATTCTACAAGTACAATTTTAAAACCAGCAATATTTCCGTACCGTTATATTTCTGTATCAATATCCCTATATTTTTCACTCTAATATTCACAAAATATAAATAGTTTCGACTTACTTGTGAAGAAAGGATATACCACCTTTATTCAAATTCCACATCCAGCTATTTTTTCCGCCACGTAATTATCGCACAAATTGGCGTTATTGAAATAAATTGCACCCAGCAACGCTTGACCCAAAAATTAGGGAACAACTGTGACGGCAAAAAAGATGTGTTGACGTTTGTTGGTGTGCATCCCCTTTCCTATTCTATATGATGTATTAAAGTATTCTATGATGCGTACAATAAAACTGGTTGCAGCCGCACTGCTCATTTGTTTTAATTTAATTGAGCGTCTGAATCGACCTACTAAACGTCCTACAAAAATGCTAAATTGTTCAGTTTTTTGCTGTATAAAGGGATTTGTCACGTCAAATTTATAAAAAGACGGCGTTACCTTTCATATATAAGTAATTTTTGATCATATTGCTGCTATTTAATTCTTTACACACTTAAATTACAATAATAACTGTAATGTTATCTTGGATTGTTTACCAACACGGTCCGCTAGTCCTCATACAACTACAATTACAATATACAGATCGGTCGAACGACTCGTCCGAGTAGGTATTCGAGTTGTCGCTGTCACCGAGCGATATTGTTATAATGTATTCATGAGTGCGTGAAATCGCTAGTTGATTGTTTTAATCGTTATGTGTGAGTTTCGTTGTGAATGCCGATTACTTATGGATGACAAAAAATGACAGACAGTTCTGTATCGTTGAAAATGGATATGGCTACTCCCCTCCGATTCGCAGGTGGCGCATGTTGTTCTATCTATAGTTTAATACGAAAATTCTTCCTATATATCACTTCAACAATAATTGGAATACGATATTTACATACATAGTCTAATCAAATGCGAAAAATGATAAATATGCAACGTCATTATAATATGCTTACTGATGCGTGGCTTAAATTAATTGAGAATTAATATTTTGTACTTCATGAAACATATATGGAACTTTACTGTAGATTTTAGATAATTTACCGAAAACACTTTTTTAAGTAAAGTTGTCTTTAATGAAATTGTATGAATTTTATTGTTTCGTCGATTGTTTATTATTAAGTAATCATTAAATATATTTGGATTAGTCTTTACAAATATCACAACTTCGTAAATATACAGCGCGGGAAAAGTCGACAATATTTATCCTTTTCTTATTTTTTTATAGCATTTGGTGACAAGCGAGCACACAGTCCACCTGATGGTAATTGGATGCTGTGGCCTATAGACATCCACATTTATCCTCACTTAAGAATCAAAATACAAATGCGTTGTCACCCCTGAGGACTAAAATAGAATGCCTCGATTCTAATGAAAAGGGTCTCTGTTTCTCCGCACTCATCGTTAGGCGCATTAGGCGCTGTCCTATTGCCATCGCTCGGGCGATCACGCGTTGCGTCCGACGAAAATGATCGTGCGACCGTGCGTTTAAACATTCTCATATCTTCGGAATGTCCTATTGAACGTCGTGTGATCATGCGATGCGACTGAAGAAATCGCGCTAGCGGATTCATCAGTCGATGAAATCGCATCGCATCATCGTGCGAGCGATAGCAATAGGACAGCGCCCTATGCTGCTATTTTACGTTGGTATTCCGTGAAAGCGTGCTCCTGCCTCAGTAGAGCCGACCCATTCGTGCTACAACTATGGGCTACAGCGTAGCTGTACCACGTAATAAGACCTACTTTAACTAAAGCGACTGAATCGATAATGTATCTACTATCGTTACCGTTGTCGTCACCATATGCGTGTCGTTTGTTTTGTACGTGTTAAATCATACAACATAGTTAAAGGATATAAAAAGGTTAAAAACAGTGTTCGTCCACTAGATTTACAAATCACGTTTCGCAATCACGACCTATGGATAAAACTTTGACGATCACTAAACGGAAATAATAATTTGCTACTAAGTTTAAACATTTACGATTTATTACGATTTTTTAATACATTACATATTCGCTGTTAAATCGTTTCACATTGTCGTTGCGAATTCACGATCGGGCAGTGAATAAACCAAATAAGTGATAAATAAACTAATACTCGTGACTAAGATTCTTCAGTCGTGTAGTATTCTGACAGTCGCTCCTAGGATTAGAAATCTGGTATTATTTACGACATCTGAATGTTGTTAATAAAACGAATCACTAATGATATGCTCATTCATATCGCAGATTTCTTTTTTACGGGCTTTCTCCTGACCTCTCTATCACTTATGTAACTGAAAAAGGAAAACTAGTAATCACCAATACATTCAAAGCATAAAACATATTATGATGAACAGCTGTAGATTAGTTAGATTAGTTAGTTCGTCATGACAGTAATTTTTATCTCAGAGGTCCGATCAACTTACAACATTAATTACGAAAAAAAACATTAAAGTAAGAATCGCTTTCAAAACCCAAAAGAGATAATATTACTTGGAATAATAAATTATTACGTAGTAATTATTTTAGTATTTTCGGTTTTTGAAGTAGGTTATTACTTTCATTAATTGTTTTTTTTATAGGATGAATCTCAAACGAGCACACAGTCCACCTGATGGTAAATGGTTACTATAACTCATAGGCATCTACATCCACTCCAAATTCAGAATACAGATGCGTTGTCACCCGTGAGGATTAAGACGGATTGCCTCTTTACCGGTAAAATGGGTCTCCGGTTCTCTTCAGTCGTCATTTCACTCGCATTAAGCCACTATTTTACGCTGTTATCCTGTGGTGCTACCCCGTGGTCCTACCCGGGTCGAGCGAGACTCATTCGTGCTACAACTATATTACTTATATAACTGCAGTATGGCTCTACCACGTATAATTATTTTTTGTTGATAGAGCTAATTGCTCTATGAATGAATGATGAATTTGTATATTTGGGATACGTATTTTGCAAGGATGGGAGATATGATAAGGAAAAAAAACAACGAAAGGACGCTGGAAATAGAGTAAATGAGGCCCTACACCCTATTGTACAAAGTCAGAATGTGGCAAAAAAGGCACGTGTGGTAATTTACAATGCTGTGTTTGTCCCTGCTTTAACGTATGGTAGTGAAAGTTGGGTGTGGCAGAAGAAGCACGACAGTAGAATAAATGCAGTAGAAATGCGGTCTTTAAGGATTATGTTAGGCCTTAATGTGAGTGACAGGGTGCGATAAGAGAAGAGTGTGGTTTGCGAGATGATGTTGTGACCAGGATTAGGAAAGGAATGCTTCGGTGGTTTGATCATGTGGAAAGAATTAATAAAGAAAGAGTGGCAAAACAAATTTATATTGCAAAAATGAACGGCAGAGTCGGTAAGGGACGTCCTAGACGAAAGTTTATCGACCAAAGTGGCGATATATTGTAAATGGCCCAAATCAGGAGTACTCTTAACCGACGAGCATGTATGCGTAGGTATATGGATGTGGAGGAGGCGGGAGAGGTGTGCCAGGATCGTGCCAAATGGAAGTCTGTAGTCTCTGCCTACACCTCAGGTTGACAGGCGTGAGTGTATCATATTATATGTATTATATTATTACTATTTTTAGAAGAGGGGGCGAACGAGCATGCGGCTCACCTGATGTTAAAACACTACCGCCGCCCATGATAAACCGCAACACCAGGGGAATTGCAGATGCATTGCTGGCCCCTTAGAAAGGAGTAAGCTCTTTTCTTGAAGGTCTTCAGGTCGTATCGGTCCGGAAAAATTGACAGTGGTAAACTATTCCACAGCGAGGTCGTACGCGGAAGAAAAATCCTTGTGAAACGTACAGTAGTAGACCGCTAAGCTTCCAGATGGTGTGGATGGTATCCGGACGTTTGCCGCGTAGCGCGTTCACAAATTTGGCGGCTGAGATTAATCCGAACAATTCCTCAGAGCACTTCCCGTGGTAAATGCGAAATAAAGTACAAAGAGACGCAACATCTCTTCGAAACGCCAGTGGATCGAGCCGATCGGAAAGTACTCGGTCGTCGACGATTCGACCCGCTCTACGCTGGATGCAGTCAAGGAGAAGGAGCTGGTACTGCGGAGCTCCAGCCCAGAGATGGGTACAATATTCCATGTGCGGCTGAACCTGCGCCTTGTAAAGTTGTAGGCGGTGTGCCGGCATGAAATACTATCCAGCTCTGCTGAGCACGCCAAACTCTTTAGAGGCCAGTTTGGCCTTCTCTTCCAAGTGATCACGAAACTGCACGTCACTCAATATGTCGACGCCGAGGATTCCGATACTGGCTAAGGCAATAAAGGGAGTGCCTTGAAACTGAGGAGATACGACAAACGCGTACGTTACGTACGTTAACGCGCAAACTTGTGTCTTCTGAGGGTTAAACTGGACTAGAATTGGTCGCCCCCAATCCGAGATTCTGTTCAACAAAGACTCGACTTCAGATACAAGTTTGTCCCAGTACTCGGAGACGTTTTCTCGAGAAATATCGGCACGGCCGGTGTACAGAGCATCACCAGTGTTGTCGTCTGCATAGCAATGAATGTTACGGGCTTGCAACATATCATTGGTATGCAGAAGAAACAGCGTTGGCGATAGCACGCGGCCTTGTGGAACACCAGTATTAATAGACTCGTAATCGGAACTTACACCGTCTACAATGACCTTGATGCTCGGATCTGCAAGAAAGCTGGTGATCCAATTGCACAATTTCTCGGGAATCCCATAGGAATGGAGCTTCGAAAGAAGCGCTTTGTGCCCAACCCGATCGAAGGCCTTCGCAATGTCCAAACTAACGGCCAATGCCTGCCCCTTGGACTCTACTGCCGCAGCCCATCTATGAGTCAGGTAAACCAGAAGATCACCAGTAGATCGAACACGACGAAAACCGTATTGGCGGTCACTAATCTACCGGTGATCCTCAAGGTATCGCATGAACTGGCTTTAACAATGGATTCCATTATTTTAGAGAACAAGAAGGTGAAGACGATAGGCCTGTAGTTTGAAGGATCTGAACGGTTGCCTTTTTTAAGGACCGGGTGGATGAAAGCCGTCTTCCATAATTTTGGGACTACGCTTAGGGAGTAGAGTTACCGAAAAAGATGCGTTAGAACCGGTGCCAACTCTGGAGCACACGTCCTCAGCACAATTAAGAGGATTCCGTCGGGCCCACTCGACTTGTGGATGCCTAGGGAGAGGAGTGTTTTACAAACCGAGCGCTGTGTGAACCGCACATCCTGCATGGAACACTCCCGCGAGATGGGTGGGGGGTTGGGAATTTGAGCCTCCAGCTACCTGCACTCACCAGATGAAACGCGAAAGCAGAGCTTCCACTTCACGCCGGTATTCTGTTAGGTCGTGCTACCACCCCGGTTTAAGCCGGCCCATACGTGCAACAGCAAAGCTGCCGCGTGGCTCTACTTAAAATTTATTTCAAATTTATTTATTGTATCGATAAGTAAATCATTTTATTGATATATGTAATGGTGACATAAGTAGACGCTTATTAACTGCATTAAAATTTGCTGCAACAACTAGTCAATATAGGTTTCAACTAGCTTTTTACCCGCGGATTCGCTCGCGTATGTTTCAATTTAGGAACATCATTAAACGCTTTACCGTGACAAATTTAGCAAAATTCGATGGCTTTTAGTGTATTCTAGATATCTGTGTCGTTTTTTAGATTTTTAAGACTATTGGACGTAGAAGATTGATTTTTGGCATAGATGTAATATTACAGAATTGCATTAAAATCATATGTTTGCGATATTTTATCTATACCATTCATCATTCATCATCAAACTTTGTTGCTACGCGTGTTTTAATAGATCTTTGGATGAAGGCACATATCGCTAATATGAAGCACCAACGCTCCGGGAAATCTGAAGTATGTCAAAACATTCAGTGTCGTCCCAACCATTAAATGAGATTTGATAGACCACAAGTCCTCGCAAAAGAACATCGATTCCCACCAAGGGTGATTAGCATGGCTATTGAAATAAAAAGCATCCTAATTTCAGTAGATAGGATGGTTGGGTGCTACCATCTTGTTAGGATCCCATAATTAATAAAATTAAATTCGACCCAAGCATACTACTGTAGGACTTCAATTGTAAGCTCGTTCTGCGTAGTTAGAATCAAAAAATTATAAATTAAAGTTGAGGGTAGCCTTCGCTAACTATGATATCATGATAAAGAGGTCAGGTATCAGTCCCCCCCGTGACCACAGATCATTGATCCTGTATAGTGCTCGAAACGTCGGGAATTAAAAAGGTCAAAATTAAATGTGATTTCACGATGAAGGGACATTATTGCAGCGCCATATTGTTGCAGCGAAAGAGAATGCGCAACCGCATATCGTCCCGTAGGTGTTGTAAGAGATGATAGAGGAAAACAAACAGATGATGGGTACCATCATCTTCCTGGTAACAAATCAAAATAATAAAAAGTACGGTTGCCAATCCGCCTGCCAAGCGTGGCAACTACAGCAAATATCCGGCCTTAAATTTATGGGGGAGACCTATATTCAGTCCAGTGGATTTTGATAGGTTGTAATGACGACGATGATGAGTTCTACTCATCTTTGCGCCCTTAATTATACTTACGGTAGAATGAAAACGAAAAAATAACATCTCTGAAAATATAAATGAAATAAAAACTGCATAATTGGCACATCAAAAGTAAAAAAAAGACAATACATGTCACAACTGGGCACAGGCCGCTTTTGACCTCAACTGTGGAATTTTGCAGATATGCTTTCCCACGATGTTTTTCTTCACTGCCGAAAACGTGGTAAATCAATAATTCAAACTGCAATCAAAATAAATGCTAAAATATAAAATAATGTTTACTTGGTATGAAATTTACGTTTGGATCAGTTTGATTGTGTCAATTAAAATAAAATAAGCCTTTGTTTAAACAAAATCTGCTTTCTTTAATAATTAAAAGTAATTTTACACAAGAGCCTGATCATTTACAGATACTTTACAGATATATGTAAGCCATCAAACCAGGAGTGGCACAAAAATCTTAATATATCTGAAAATATGAAAGCTATCTTAAAAGATAAACTGATTTATAAGTATCATTGAAGCTTACATATACGTCTCAAAACTGTGCACAGGGTATACATAAATACCTATAGTGTTTTGTGGACAGAAAATTATATGCCAGACACTCGGAAACGTAGATGTACTCAGACACCTAGGTTTCTCAACGATGATATTCCTCACCACTTCACCGAACACGTGGTACCAAGATTTCCTATAAAAATTCACACGTCCTCGCGAGAATCGTTTTCGTTTTGCTCCCGCGCCATGATGAAATCTCTTGGCGAGCTACATGGCTCCAGTATTTGTTAAAATATAGTTCATAAAAACCGAAACAAAACTTTTACACGATTGTTGACCACATCTAATAGTTAAACATCCAACGATGCCATGAACTATTCCATGAAATAGTTATGAAAATATAGAAATGCATTTAATTTTAAATTATTTACACCAGATAACTTGATCACAAATGAAGTTGGTGAAATTATTGCTATAATGATAGACATCTAATATATTCAAATAAAGAGCTTGTCCCTTAATCATAGTTTTGTGTGCACGGTATCCAGTATAACAGTGTTGTTAGTCAGTTTGTCAAAAGTGGTAATTGAGGTAAGTCAACCCAATGATGGCCACCGGTTTGAATATTTTGAAGTTTTGGTTATAACGAGTAGTTTAATAGCATTCTATTTATACAATTTTATCAGTGTTTTACCATTAGCTTATTTAGCAGTAAGTAGATGGCGTTATTATAAGATGAAAATATTATAGACAACTTTACTACTGGATAGTACGAGCAATAGAAGGTGAGAATGGGGTGGCTCTGGAGCCGTGCCAAGGCCGCAAACATTTGTTTATTATTCAAATAATGCATAAAGTCATGTTAATTCTATTGAAAATTCTAATTTTCTTACAAAAATGCGCTATCAGTGACGAAAACTGTGAAAAACTATTTGACAATATGACCATATCATAAAATAGCAACCCTGTATTGAGTTATTAATATTCTCAAAAGATCTCTATTCATTGATTTGGTTGAACTATATCACGACATGATCTAAAAGCAGTATTAAATATAATTAAATGACACCATTTCACGAATTGATTGACTACTTATTATGATATGATCAGTTCTACGATCCGACCACGACATAATTATAAAAATCAGTTCAGATTTCGAAATAATTTTATAAATGTTATTATTTAAACGTATAAATGGAAGTTGTTATATTACTTAATTTATTAGTAACTGAAGGTAAAATACACGACTTTTCCCATTTGATGATAGATGGCGCTGTTATGAAAACTAAAACGTAGATTGTCGGTGTAGTTTTAAATTGAAATTAAACTTTTTAAAGTTAAGACTAATTTAAAACTTTATTTACAGATGTTGTGTTTATTTTAAAAACATCAATCGTCCTAGCCTATTACTAACATAATCATATGTAATAGAAAATTAACATCTAAAAAAGGAAAATACTTCACCTTCTTTTTTGAAATTCCTTAATCGGATAAAATGTAGACTATATGTTTCCTCGGGTTAATAATAACCTACATATAAAATATCATAGAAATCTGTCCAGTGGTTTTTGCGTGAATCGTGAATACACAGACAGACAGATAGATAGACAGACAGACAAAGAGCCAGACGAACAAAATTTCTAAAACCACTAATTTGGCTTAAATACCCTTTATTTAATCCTCTGGATATGTTTTTTCAAGAATATATTAGAATTACGTACACGAGTTTTCTACAGATTTATTATATATAAAGACTAAGTATGATGATTTTTTTTCAGACTTCCACAGGCCATAAGCTTGATTAGATATAACATGGTAAAATATTTTATTGATATCTGTAATGATGTAATAAGTAGACGCCTAATAATTACATCAACAATTTTTTCGCCCTTGCCTTTTCATATCAGATATTCTGCGATTGTCTAACTCTGGTGAGTTTCATTTATTAACATTACACTGTAACCTAATAGCGACAGACATTGTTATATTTTTCGCTTCAGTTATAAGATAATTTACTCGTAAAATCATCAATGCCCCGTCGATATGTCAGTTGATTCTTAAATTATTAACAGGCTTCAGTCCTACCGTAGACCGCGAAACGTGTACGCGTCAATTGTTTCGCACCTATCAGCTTCGCGTATTCTTTTTATTTACGCTTGTGTTATTTTAATTATTAGTAGACATACTCTTTGATGATGATTTTTTTAAATAACGCAAAAAATATATATTTTTATTTTTATTTAAAATGTATTTTAGTAATTTGGCTACGATTTCAATTCCAATAGAAATTTGAAGTACTATAAAAGTGATACAAATATTTAAGTAATTTTTAATTACATTCATTTATATACAGAGTAATCAAAATTTTTATAGTTGAATTAAAGTTATTTTTAGATATATGCTAAATGATGTTAAGGATGTTATTTAACTAGTTACGAGACATTCCTTCTCAAGCCTTAGGGGTGGGGGACAAAGCATTTTAATTCTTAATCGATGAAAGATTAAGGTATGTACGAACCATCAGAACTGTGTTCATTTTTCAGTTTTACTTGATATATAACTATTTACAAAAAGCCAAAATGATATAAGTCGTTACAGCTCTTCAAAAGTCCACTGCTGAACTGGCCAAGGATTGCCACAAAACGTGAAAATAGTATTTTAAAAAAAAACTGTCAGTTGAAGCACTGCTCGTTAGAAGTAAAAACTTCATAGCTTCACAAACTTGTAAACATTATTTTTGGGCAATTAAAAAAAGTTTAGGAAATATTTTATTATGAAACATTCCGTACCTTTGTTTAGGCGATTGCATTTGTCTCATATTAAACAAGAAATTTGATCTATTTTTATATTACACTAGCTTACCAGGCAGACATTGTTCTGCCCTTTTCAACGACTCTTTGTCATGTCCTATTAAAAATCTTTAAATTCGAAAAAAAAACTGTGGGTCAATCATGGGC
>DWHP01004009.1:0-12921 GCA_018247895.1 Parnassius honrathi
CCGTTACCATGGTCGCCACCGTAGCCAGGAATAGCGGGGCCGCCGGGGACTGGGGGCCGTTTGTATGCGTCATTACTGCAGCACCAAAAAACGAACGCATGGGTAAAGCCCCCGGCGATTGTGAGCGCAGCCACCTCACGGTCTGCACCTTCTTTCCAAGCTCATAAAAAAAAGCTCAAACCTTTAGGTATGTTTAACCTTTGCTGGTGACTTGTCTGCAGCTTTTTCGGCAACGTTCGTGTTGCTGAAGTTACATTCTTACTTAGGTGTAATTAACTATTCTGGGTGCCCGATTCCAGAATAGTTAATTACACCTAAGTAAGAAATGATAATCTGACCGGACCTAAAGGCGGAACCTTGATCTACTACAAACGGTCCTTGCAATGTGTACCGATAGATACTTCGCCGCTTACTAACTTAAAAGCATCGGTTTGTAGGATCAGCCCATTGCAATTGCATTGGCGTATCAGCTACTGTTAAAACCCATGACAGGAGCCGACATCTCCTCTGTACTAGATCAAAGCCCCGGCGTATTAATCGCGCGAGACTTATACAGTAAACACGTAAGTTTGAATTTAAACGTTAACAATCGGAACGGAAACGTTTTATGTGACCTCACAGAGAAATTTAACTTCAAAGTTATCGCTCCCAAGAGTCCAAAGCACTATTCGTTCTCTATACACCAACATCCAGATGTCCTTAATGTAGAGTTACTCAAAGATATTCGGCTTAATATTAACTTAATCGATACTTTTATCGAACTAACTTACATACTTTTATGCAACTATTACATAATCGCATTAGGCACTAAACTGGACAAGATAGAGTCACCAGAGTAAACCAATAGGTTGATTAGCGCCCTGTTGACTCAGCTCACTTTAGTGGTCGAAGAATGCTTTCGTAAGGTTCGTGTGTGAAGTGATCAATACACGAAGTTTCCACCAGATGTTTGCCAACTGAATACCGCGCTAAGATCTTATGACCGTTATCGCACAGAAGATAACAAAAGTCGGCTACGTTCTCTACAAAAAGAGGTTAAGGAAAGTATAAATGAATTAAGAAATGATAATTGGGAAAACTTCTTAGAAGGAAAACAACCACCTAAAAATGAATTTTAGAAGCTAAATAGCGATCTAAAAAAATTTTAAGGCAATTGCCTCCCAGCCCGCCTCTGGTGGGGCTAGACCACCCCGATATCGCTTTTGATGATCTCGAAAAAGCAGAATTCTTAGCGGACAGTTTAGAGAGCCAGTGCACCCCAGCCAGCGTACCAACAGATAACGTTCACCTATTAGGGGTAGAAGCTGAAGTCGAACGTAGATCTGCGTTACCACCGACGGGCAAACCGCTCGATCCTTTGACAGTTGACGAAGTTGCAGAAACCATCAAAAGCCTAGAGAACAGATCAGTTTCTGGGCTGGACAGCATTAGCAACAAGGTGATCAAATCTCTTCCGGTACCAATAATTTACCTCCTCGTAAGAATTTTCAACGCGCTTCTCTTGAGATGTTGCTTTCCTGACATCGGGAAAGAAGCAGACTTAATAAGGATCCGAAAACTTTCGAAACCGTGAAAAAGACTATAAACAGCTATAGGTCCGTCAGTTTACTCAACACATTGAGTAAGTACCCGAGGCCTTCATTCTAAAGCGTATCCTTCACTTCACTATAGTTAACAGACTTCTCCCCGATGAACAGTTTGACTTTAGAGCCGAAAACTCATGTGCTCACCAAATTCAGCGCCTAACAAAATTAATTCTGTCTAACACGGGAGCCCTCTTCTTTGATGTCGCAAAGGAATTTAGATTAGGTCTGGCGCGATGGCTTGCTTTACAAGCTGTATAAACTGAACGTGCCCGATAAGCACGTACACACCATTCGAGCCTTGCTTCCAAATTGCTCTTTTCGTTACAGATTGGAGGGCATACGTTCTACGAAACCTTTCCTAAAGTCCGGTGTCCCACAAGTCTCCATCCTGTCTCCACTCCTCTACACACTATTCACGAGTGATATCCTGAAACACTCGGTAGTAAACACC
This sequence comes from Parnassius honrathi, assembly GCA_018247895.1. NCBI lineage: Eukaryota > Metazoa > Arthropoda > Insecta > Lepidoptera > Papilionidae > Parnassius > Parnassius honrathi. The sequence continues at coordinate 2,038 of DWHP01004009.1, forward strand.
GCTTTCTTCGCCAACGACAGGGCACTCCTTGTATCAGATTATAAAAAAAATATTGTCACTTTGAAACTCCGAAAAGCTACCAGTCGCTACGAATAGTTGTGCCTTTGAAAAATCAAAGCGAATTCCAAAAAAGTTTAGCAGTATACTTTCAGCGGAATTCAGCACTAAAAATATTTGAGGTCCAAAAACAAGATTTAATAATCTTATACGGCCGCCCAATTCCTTGGGAAGAATCAGCTAAATATCTGGGCGTCACATTTGACACCCACGTTATTATCGCAAAACACATAAGAGTAGTGTGCAACGAAGACAAATCAGTCATTAGCCGTCTCTAACCTATTGTTAACAAAAAGAGCAAAATGTGTTTAGGACTCAAGCTCTACCTTTATAAAGCCTGCGTTAGATCTATCATGTTTTACGCAAGTAGCTTTCGCTCACACGTATAGGACTTACCTATACGAACTACAGTAAGTCCAGAATTTGTTCATCCGTATAGTTATCGGAGCCCGGTGGTTTCAACGGAATTCAGATTTGCACAGTGACTGTCAAATTCCCTCTATCACCTAATATTTACAGATGTCACGGAGATACGCTAGTGGGAAACGTAGCCAACTACGTCTCAATACCAAAAGTCGCGCCGACATTCCGTAGACCGCGTAATGTATTAATAGAACAACCACAATCTCTTGATCGTGTTGGCCCAAACATCAAATGCACATTAATCAGTGACACTACCATCACTCGAAATCAATCGAAACAAGCACAAGTAAGATAACGGATGGGGCGCGTCGCATCCGTAGGCAGGCACGATGCGTTCCAGCACACACCGTATACCCGGCCGGAACATCGAACGACACGAGCTATGCAGTAAGCAATTGACATATTGTTTGGTACGTAATACGTTCTGATACGGTCTATATTAATAATAATAATAAATAATAATAAATCATTTATTTCGGATAACTTGTACATCCATATTGTGTTAGTAAAAAATGGCTTACAAAATATGTTAGTATTTTATTAATTGGGATTAAAAATCAAACGTATTATAATAATAATAATAAATTAATTACCTACAGTTATATTTGTTACTATGAGTGACCATCAGGGGAAAGTGTATGTTCCCATGATCGTCAGTCTTCGCACAAAGCATTTCCAAATTGGACAAGTAAATCGGTTTGCTAATGTCTTTATAAAATTTGTATAAGGTTATCTTGCATTTAATTTAGAATTGTTAGAAATAAAATTTTAATCACCAATTAAAGTATGAAATAGAATAAGGAAAAAATTTTATAAATGTTATGGTTTTTCTTTCTTTGTAATGGACTCCTACTATTGCACTTTTGCCGTTGACAAAAAAAAAAGAAATTATCATTTACTGGCGATCCGCCCCGGCTTCGCACGGGTAACTTCTGGATCTCGACGAACAACGCCACCTACCGGATCTTATTGTGAATTTAAATCATCCAGAGACTCACTTAAATACAAATAAAATAATTCATCACAATCTATTTCGAGTTTTTGCGAGACGCACGGCAATTGATTTTTATACTTTTAGATAATGGTTTGTTTAAAAACTTCTTCGCAATATGTTGATGCATCACATTGCGAAGTTTTTGGGAGATTTTGACGGCAGCCTCACCCAGCAGAGAGTCGATAACGACAGTATCTCAAGGTGCCTAAGCAGACACACTATCTTGATGTTCACATCACTATCGGAGCACTTGTATCACCGTTTTCACTTATAGTTCACATGCGCCGACATAGAATACACAAAATTGCCCTACTTCTACGTATCAAAACCCAGCAATTGGCCGGTGGTCAAGTTCCCGCCAAAACTCGAATACAACCGTTTTTTTTTTATTGAATAAGGGTGACAAATAAAAAAAGCGAGCACGAAGCTCACCAGATGTTAAGTGGATGTTGTGTCCCATAGACATCTACATCTATCTTCGATTGAGAATCAAAATGCAGATGCGTTGCCAGCCGTAAAATGGGTCTACAGTTCTCTACACTTACCATACGCAACACAGCAACATTACATTGTTAAATTAAGCCGGCATTCTTATAATTAATTATAATATTTATTATTAAAAAAACTTACTGTTCAAACTGTAGATAACACCATTACAGCCACGCAGAAAGAAAAGCACCAAAAATATCATTGTCATTTTTCCTTTTAAGTTTTAGTTAGTTACGTACGTATTTTTTTAACAACCAGAAAACATTTTCATCGACGGCTTTGGCAAAACTGACGTCGCGTTGTCCGATACGCACTGTCCACCTCGCCCCTAGATTATTATATGTACATATATATTATAGAACTTAGCTTTTGTAGAAGTAATTCTTTCGTATAGTGCGTTACCCTTATTGCCGCCATTTATTACTGGCCATTAAGACAATCTGCTAGGTCAACATCCCAAGTGTATGATTTAAATTTATTATAGTTTGTTTACTAGTTTGCTTATATACTCTAGGGTAGGCTTAAAATATAAATGGAAGGAATATTGGTTGACCCTGCGGGCCATCTCTGGAACTTCCCGCTAATTTCAAATGCAAGGTGCTCCATATTTTACCAAATTATGACGTTGAATATGACATATTGGAGTAATTTAAAACAATATGAAAAGCGCAAACTTGCTCGGTTGCGAAATCTCGAAGTTATGTTAAAAAAACGTTTTTTTTTTTCAAATTCTTTCTTCTTCGATATCTCACGAACGAATTTTTATTTTTCAAACAGCATTCGACGTCATTTTTTGAGGTCAAAAGCTGATTAGTTTATTGAAATCGATCGGTAAAGCCGTTTGAAAGTTATTCCGAAAAACAGTTTTTCGAAATCTTTATTTTTTAAATTTCTCGAATTCTACTCGTCTTAGTCAGTTTTTATTACCACCAAATCTATTCCACATTGAGATCTTTAGAACGCTGCAAACCGCATCTCAATCGAAGCGTTCAAAAAAAAGGTTTACATGCGTCTGGACGTCCACGTGAAATTAATCAGAATAACTTCCTGGGATATCATAACGTCGAAATCTGATGAAAACTCGATTTTCGAAAATCAGGGTGAAACCAATAACCTCCCTATTTTTGAAAATTTTCAATTTTTTAAAAATTAACACACATACTCGTACTTTTCTTGTAAAAATATGTTGTAAAATAGGTGGTGAAGTAAACTAAAATATATTTATAAATCTATTTTGAAAAAATATTACCAATAATAAGCCAGGGTGGGTCGTCAGTAAACTATGAACAACGAAAAGGAAATTTCAAACAATTTTTTTCATTCGCAATGTATAAGATTATAAAAGAACTTTCTGTTATATAATGATTTCCTATGTTTGCGCGAACACTAGACAATGAATAGAACTATTTATACGGATTTTATCGCGTTTAATTAATTTATTGAAGTCTGCAATCTTTGAGCATGTTCAAGATCGTCCCCACCATTTCATAAGATTTGATAAACCACAAATCCTCGCAAAAGATCATAGAATCCTACCAAGTTTGATACGCGAGGCTATTGAAATTAAAAACATCCTATTTTCAATAGGAAAGATGGGTGGGTGCTGCCCTCCGCTTGGGATCCTATAATTCACAAATCCAAACCCAAGCATACCACTGCAAGACTTCAAGATACTGTAAGCTCATTCTGCATAGATCGGACCAAAAATTAATGTTAAAAGCCGAGCTAACTATGACATTGGGACGTCAAAAATCTCAGTCTACCCCCAACCCCACCCGTGGCCATGGGTACTGTAAAACACCCGAAACGTCAGGAATTAAAAATAATTAAACGCGATAAAATCCATATAAATAGTTTTAAACTTTCTATTATATCTTTTACATTTTTCACATCTTTTATAGTGACGTTAAATCACGTAAACGTGACCAAGTAGTTATAAGATATCACCATATTGAAAGCAGTACCGTATGTATGGAAAATAATCTTTTTGTGACGAACACTTACTTTCGACACAAGAGGATTCACATGTATACTTGGGAAAGAGGTGATAATAGAAGCGTTATAGATTTCATAATTGTGGATGAAAGAATGAGGGGCGCAGTGATAGATACAAGGGTTTACCGGGGGTCTAACGTAGGAACGGATCATTATTTGTTTTTATGCCGAATTAATGGTCTATTCAGGCGTTGGTGCCATCAGTCATCTGTGTCTACCACTACGTTACAGCGTATTGGAACAGAAAGATTACAAGAGGAAGGTGAGAAAAACAAGTTCAAATGTAGACTGAAAGAAAATATGAGTGGTTTGGATGAATTACGTATGAATGAGTTACACTTGGAGAATGTATTGCAAAATGTTAAGAAAGGTTTAGTGGATGCAGCTACCGAAGTATGTGGTGTTAGTAAAAGAAAGAATGAAAGGAAAAATAATACGTTATAGTGGGACGATCAAATACGTCTGGAATTTAAAGCAAAGAAGAGAGCATGGCTAGATTTACTAGCAACAAAGGCTGGTAATTCTAACGGTACGAATGATGATATTGACAGAATAGAGGCAGTCTTTAGACATCTAAATAAGAGAATAAAAGAAGTAGTTGAAAGTAAAAAGCAAGAAAAAACAGGTAAGGATGATAGAAGAATATCAGATAACTTCCAGGCAAATATTGGAATGTTTTGGAAACTCGTAACAACTGCCAGAGGACATTTAAAATAGCCTAAAATGAATGCTATAAAAGACAACAATGGCTATATTTTGAATGATGAAGTTTCGAGTTTAAAGAGATGGAAAGAATATTTCGAAAGCGTGTTTATGAGTGAAGAGATAACGTATGAACTAAATGAAGTATGAAACTCCGAAAGAAGAGGAAAGAAGTAGCGAGATAAGTATAGATGAAATAATAAAAGCAATGAAAAGCATGAAAGTAGGTAAGGCTGCCGGATATGATAGAGTTTCACTCGAAATTCGAAAGGCTAGAGAGAGAATGGTGGCAGGCCTGCTAGAAACCTTGTTTAATTTGTGCTGGAAACTGAAGCAGGTTCCGCGCAAAGCCATGATAGTCCCAGTATATGAAGGAAAAGGATCGCAGCAGAACTCTAAAAACTACCGTGGTATCAGCGTTTTTAGCATTGTGGGAAAACTGTATGCTAAAGTACTGATTGAAAGGGTCATGCAAGAAACGGATGGAAAAATTTGGAATGTGCAAACGGGATTTAGAAAGGGAATGGGATGTACAGATCAAGTCTTTTCCATGCGCATGATCGCGGAGAAGTTTTTAGCGAAATATCAAAAAGTTTTTTGTGCGTTTATGGACTTGGAAAAGGCTTATGACAGAGTGGACAGGGATATGTTATGGCAAACGCTGAACTCATTTAGGTTGAGCGCTGGGTTGATACAGGCACTAAAGTATCTGTATAAGGAATCGAGTGCTTGTGTTAGGATCAACGGGGCCTACTTGGACTGATTTGGCATCCATTAAGGTGTCAGACAGGGCTGTGTAGCTTCCCCTTTGCTGTTCAACCTATTTATGGACAGTTGTTTGGAAAATTTAAAAAATGAAGGACGCGGGTTAAGAATGGGTGAGTTAACCGTTAAATTCCTTTTGTACGCCGATGATCAAGTCATACTTGCGCCCTCGGCAGCTGAGTTGCAAATGGTGGTTACACTAATGAACAGGTAACTAAAAGAAAGTTAAATGAAAGTGAATGCAAACGACACGAATATTTGAAATAAGAATATAAGGGGAGATGATCGAGGAAGTAGATGAATTTGTATATTTGGGAAGTGTATTCATCAGGGATGGGAGATACGATAAGGATATTGTACGATGAGTGAAAACAGGAAATAAAGTAAGTAAGTAAGAAAGTGGAAATTTCCTAGAACTGATAATAGCGACAATATTTTGAATTATTTTTAATCATTTTACCTTTAATCACTTAATTTTAGGTTCGTTTAGTGTAACCGGTTGCTACGTAACACATGGCTTTAAATTAGAAACAAATACATTTATCCTTCACTTCATTCACATGACACTAATACATTCACACACTGTCTTAAGGTTCAGGGATTAGCCTTTCTATATAAATGTTGGTTTTAAAGCTGATTTAATGCTTGCAACACTAATTATTACGGTTTATTTTTATTTAATTGTCATATTAGTTCTAGCTTTAATAGTGTTAGTGTATTCGTGTATATATTAGTATTAGTGTATTAGATTAATTGACTTTGACTTTTATAATTGCTGGATTTTAATTTATTACCAAATGAAATAAATGGAAAGAGACGGATAGAAAAAAGATGAAATATCCATGTGTCAGTAAAAAGAAATGTAACGCAAGAGTTGAAGTGATGAGTGAAGAGTTTTGGGAAACAACAATGCTGCCCCGTTCGACAAAGTTGTATCACATTTGTGTGCTACCAGAATTAACTTATTCGCGCCTTAAATGTTTTATACCGATAAAAGGCCCACCGCATATAATAGAAGCAATAGAAAATAAATAACATAAAAAATTCCAAAAAAAGTTAACCCCTACACCACTCAAAAAAATTCCTTACTTTCAATGGTGTAACAAACTAAATAAATGAGTATATGTGTATTTATTTTTTTTTGTTTGATTTTTTTATTAACTGCCTTCTAAATTATTTCCTTAAACGATTTCCCTTTTTAAAAAAACAGGTACAAGCGTTATTTGTATGTATAGATTGTATAAAAAAATCGTAAATATCGGATATGAAGGAAGGAGCTAGAATCATAGAGCTGAACCACATTTGATACAAAAAAATTCGAAAATAAAAAATTTGACTGAATCTTCATACAAAATGTGCAAGGTAGAAGCGGAATTGGTATGAAGAGGCAGTTTGTCTTTCTTCGAACAACGAAAAACGACATTTATGAAACATAAAAAGGTAAAAAATTATACTTCCACGACAAAAGTGTAAGGAAAAACAAACAAAAGAAAAAATTATATACTTAATGAAGTAGAGCAACCTTCGCCTGTGATCTTGATCGTATTTATGCAAGGGGGAGAGCCTCTAATGGCTGGGAAAGTAAAATAGCCTAAAGAGGAAATTGGAAACATTTCCTAAAAGCGTCAAAATTGTTGAAGATTTAGAGTAAGAGACAGAGGCAGTAACTGCAGGTATTCGTGAAACCTTTGAGGAAAGTTGTACCGTCAAAACCAAGACCTCAATATGAAAAGTTCCTTAGTGGAATACTAAGCTAAAAGAACTTAGGGAAAAGACCAGGAAACTATTTGGTAGGGCTAAGAAAACCATCGGACCAGTTTGGCATCCATAAAGGTGTTAGACAGGATTGTGTGACTTCCCCGTGTCTGTTCAACCCATTTATGGACAGTTGTTTGGAAAATTTGAAAGTTGAAAAATGCGGATTAAAAATGGGTGAGTTAACCGTCAAATGCCTTTTGTACGCCAATGATCAAGTTATTCTTGCGTCGTCGGTGGCCGAATTGCAAATGATAGTAACATTAATGAACAGATCATTAAATGAAAGATAAATGAAAGTGAACGCAAGTAAGACAAAAGTAATGGTTTTTGAATGAGAACAAAGTAAAATGATATGTGAAATATGAATAGAAAGGTAGTTGATCATGTAAGTGGATGAGTTTTTATATTTGGGATGCGTATATAACAGAGATGGGTGAAATGATAACGATATAGAACGACGAATGAACGCGGGAAATAGAGTAAATGCGGCTCTACACCCTATTGTGAAAAGTCGGAATGTGTCAAAAAAGACACGTATAGCAATTCACAACGCTGTGTTGGTCTCCACTTTAACGTGTGGTAGTGAAAGTTGGGTGTAGCATGAGAAGCATGAGAGTAAAATAAACGCAATAGAAATGCGGTCGTTAAGGAGTTTGTTAGGGCTGTATCTGAATGACAGGGTGAGAAATTTTGTGATAGGAGAAGAGTGTGGTTTGCAAGACGATGTTGTGACCAGAATTAAGAAAGGAATGCTTCGGTCGTTTGGTTATGTGGAAAGTTTTAATGAAGAAAAAGTGATAAAAAATATTTATGTTGCAAAAGCGAACGGCAGAGTCGAAAAGGGACATCCTAGGCGAAATTTTATCGACCAAATTGGCGAACCGACGAGCATATTACATATTATGGTAAGTCTTATCACAGGTGCGACACGTACGTAAGTGTAATAACGTATTTTTAGCTCGTAAGTCATATTTAAACAAGTTAGTGCACTTATATAATAAAATAAAATGTGTTAAATTCACAACACCAAACGTTATACAGGTGAATGCTTTTTTTTGAAATGGGAAGTAGTTAAGTCAGATTGAATCAGCTGTTTTACAGTTGAAGCTTCGTTGGCCCCTTTATATAAACAAGCTAGTAAAAGATTAGAAGCCTATTAGTTAGATAATTTTAGTAAGTTCTGACATTGAATTTATCTTTGTATTGCAGATGAAAGCCATAAAAGCAATTAATAAGTTATGAAGGAATATTCTAGGGAATTAAATACATTAACATTTACTTCTCACTATAGTAACGAAAATTTAATGTATATACACAAAAACGTTGATGCAAGTTCTGTACAAAACAAAGAGCAAACCCTTACAAGGTACTCAACGCTAAACAGTCAGTACTTCATTCGCGGGGCAATTTATAAAAACAAATCCTTTAATAACAATGTCTCAGAAAATATGCAGAAAATATGATTGGTGATAACTCCTGGGAATTCGTTGATCGCTTCCATGCTTTTTTTAAATGTTTTCTAAATATTCAATTTTACAATATACTATACAGTAGAATAACGTTAAATAAGTCCCGCTGTATTTTTCGCCACGACCAGAAGAGGCTTTCAATTAGTTATCTAGTATATTAAACAAAAATATTTTTTGTATTCTATTCTAATTACTACAGTTTTCGACCTCTGTATTTTTGGTATTTTACTAATCGTATACTTATTTACTCTACATGCCTATGTATTAAATCTGAAGACATCTAGTGTTTGACATTTGATCGGAATGGAACAAACGTACACTGGTAGACATAACACTCCTCAATTGGCAGTCCAGTAGTATAGTTAGGTATCTCTCGTCTACATACATATGCCGTAACATTATGCTTGGAACCTAAATACAACAATGAGGGCCAATATTCTTACGTCGATTAGATGTAATCAATTGGAGTAAGATGAAATGATTTGTTACGCAGACGGTCACACAGTGCAATAATTATTGAAAATTTGAGTATTAAATAAAAGTATCCTCATTGAGGCTATGTGTGGATGAGACCTATGTTTATCAGTGTTAGTTAGCCTGCAACGTAACTTTATATTTTCTTTATTAAAAGTGTATGAGCGAATACTATGTAGTATTAAATTGTCTATAATTAAAGACATTAATGATTTTTTAAATTTTTTATGATAAAAAACAACAATGAATTCTTATTTACCACGTGTTTCACCATTAAGTAAAAGATCAAGAACTGCCAGGCGGGAATGGGCTCATACCCCCTATAAAGTTAGCCATACTTTCCAAATTACTATTTCGACATAACTAAAACTGAATTGAATATGTATATAATCAAATACATTCGAAAACGGTTTTTAAGTAACTCTTCATAAATCTTAAATCTGCTTATGTCATTCGGTTCACTTATGAGCTAAAGTCACGTGTGGGTAGTCTCGTAAAACCTCTATCAAACCGACCGCGTCACACTGCTATACTCTCTACAAAAGGCTATTTTATAACTGTTTGGTTAAAAACTATAACCAGTGTTAGCTTTTATGATGTCTTTACGCTATGCTGGTTTTTATATTCTGTTTCATAAATTATAAACTGGTCGCATACTCATCTCCTTCATGAAATTCTCTGTGGTAATAGGTGGACAATAGTTTTTACATATACGTAGTTAAGCAAGATGTATTAGTATCGTACCATGAATGAGTCTGCTCGACAAGGAAAGGACAGCGCTACTACAGAATACCGGTGAAAAATTGCAGCTTAATGCTGCTTGTCTTCAGGAGTAAAAACATTTTGTTATAAATTGTAGAAAGGTGAAAAAATATACGAACCACAACATCCATTTACTTGTTCAATACGTACACTTTTGTCATTTAATAAAAAATTGGCTGACTTTGCAGGCTGTCCTTGGAATCAATTTTAACATCAAAACGCCGCAAATTTCACCTTTTGGAAGAAATATCAAAAACGTCACAATTTTGAAAACTACGATTTTAATTTTTTCTAATTGATTATTTCACTAGAAAACAAGCAAAATTTTATGTAATTTACAGCAATCGACGCAATATTTTTAGCTTATCAAAAATGTATTAGAGAAAAATGGATTTCACGGAAATTTTTCAAGTTATTTTGAAAAAAGGTTTTCAAGGTTTCTTCCCACAACGATATATCTCAAACGAATCAACTAATTTTGATGTGGTTCATGGCAGTTCACGTCGTGTTTTATAAGTATAAGAGTTATTAGATTATAGAGTTGATCAAAACAAGGGTGTTGAAGTAATGAAAGAAAACCAAGAAAACCACTTTTTAAAAGTTCAGAAAACTCGAATTTTTAAGGTTTTCTCAGAATCTATCGTGACGATTCGGTTTAAACTCACTGAAAATCTAGGTTCAAAGAGGCCTTTTTAGATGTCGCAAACCACTTTTCGATGGGACACTCCCTTACAAAGTAATGAGATGTTTAGATGTTGTTTGATCGGCGGCCGGATGTTTTCTGTCACAGATCCCTTGTGCTCTCTGAAACCGCCCAAAAATGAATATTCAAAAGCAGATGGTTAGGCCGGCTAACTATGATATGAAACGTTAACACCCCCCCTTTCCCCGTGATCATGTGTACTATAAAACACCCGAGGCGTCTGGAACTAATACTACGTTAAAATTTGTTATTTAAACGCAATAAAATCGTATATATATATATATATATATATA
>DWHP01004010.1:0-12921 GCA_018247895.1 Parnassius honrathi
CTCTAGCCTAGACCACCGCCCCCCGTACGTCGCCTCATGCCACCATTTTGTTCCTTAAAAAAGCTATTGCGCAACTTCTGCGCGAAGGTCGGACTCGCCAAGATACGTCGGCCGTATTGTACCTAAGCCAGTGCTTAAATACTGCTTCTAGATGGTAAAGTGCACAAACTTAGCTTATAGAAAACATTGAAGATAGTATATCGTCAACAAAGGGATGAGCTGAGCATCTAGTTGTCCGATGGCAGTAGGATGAAGGAGAAATTTTGTCAAAGAATTCTCTCCGAAATGTATTCTGTAGGACCAAATTCAAATACGATGTTACATGTGAGGAACAAGTTGAAATGCCTCGTTGCAAATATGACGGGTCTTCTATTATTCTCACTAATATTTGAAATACAACAGCATTAAGCTGCTATTATTCGCAAAGATAGCCTTCCGTCGGTACGAGAAATAGAAGTTAAGATAACGCCGTGGAGTGGGGTGTACGAGAATTCATTAAATAATCATGGCAACTATGCCACTTATTTTGATTGGCAATTCATACGGAAGGCCTTTCGTGGTTTCCTATCAAAAATTTCTAGTTCTAGGCAGAATAACGTTTCTGCCTAGAACTTGAAATTTTTAAATGAAATGCAAGATTTTAAAATAATTATCATTCAGTTCATTCCCCTGTTAAATATGTGAATTACAATTCAGAAAGGGCTCTCTAGGACGTCAAACTGAAAATAGATGGATGTTTACAATGGAATTGGGGACGATTAAAATAATTAATACGAGCCTTGAATTAAATAAATTTGTTTATAAAGACAACAGAAATTAATATATTTTAGACGCGAGCTTTTCCGCTTGGGAACAAATTACCTATTACTTAAGTTTAACTTACTATTTAAACTTTAAATAAAGCACCTGGCTTTGTGATACTTCAGTCCACACAAGATTATTATTAGTGTTTATGATAGAGACGTAGATAAAACTAATGTTATGCTTAAAATAATAAAGCTTCAAACCGATTAAACTAACTTATTCCATCCAGAGGAGGACGGTACTCACAGAATGCTCCGGGGAAGGACGGCACTCACAGAATGCCACCGTAAAATAGCAGCTTAATGCTCCTGTATTATGTCTAGTGTAGAGAACCGGAGACCGCTTTTACTGCATGAGGAACTCCAAAGATGGACTAAGAGTCTTCATGATTGAGATAACGCATCTGCATTTTCATTCTCAATTAGATGTCTTTGAGGCCAAAGCGTCTGCTTACCAGCAGATGGCCGGCGTGCTTTTTGTCACCCTTATTTAATAAAAAAAATGCGAAAGAAGTACAGAGCACAATAGTATTGAATAAATAATTTAGTATTTACATAAAGAAACAATAGAGTACACGGTTATCACGGGACGACTACAATTGGAACTTCCCTCTAGGATTCTTACAAAATAATGTAAGGTATGATAATAGCACTCTTGGTGCGAGAGCAACAATAGCATACATAACATAAGATGTTCCAAAAATGTTATGATTGCATCGTTTCTACTTTAGGATGTGAGTTTTCTTATCAAAGAAATGTGGATTAAAATTAATTTTGCCGATTTTATCGCGTTAGATTTTAACTTTTTAATTGCTGGCGATCACGAATGAAGTGGCTTATATCCGATACTTGTACGTAAGATAGGCTTTGTTCTTGGTTTAACTATATAATGATAATTCTTTTATAACGAGTTTTGATCATTGCGATCTCAACGGCGACTAATCATCTGTGCAAGACGGGATTGCAGCCCACGAGCGGGAACGCTGGCACAGATATAATCTCTATTTCCTCGTTCGTGCTGTCCTCTGCGTGGGCTTTCTGCCCAGCATTCTTCACGGCACTCTACAGTGTGCCGGTCCTCGGCGTCTATGATATTAATGGCGGTATTTTCTATTTCCTTATTCTCATAGTCTCATGGGACGACAATCTAACAAGACCGGAAAGAGATCAGACGAAGGAATATCGACTTTATGTTTTTACTTTGTTGTTGACTTTACTTTACAGGGAATTTGTTGAAATAAAACTCAATAACTGATTTTTGTCTAGCCCGGGATTACAACCCAGGAATGTGATCCTGGGTTGTAATCGTTGATAGGAGGATCACATGAGACAGTTTTATTATAAAACGAAGTGCACGTAAAATCCATTCGTATTACGAGCTTTTATGGCGAAACAACTATAAACCGCTTGTATGTTGTATAGTGTCTTGTTTTATAGATAATGTTTTCATGGTTGTTTTGTATTGTTGAACGGGTGGTAAGAGAAATACAAAACTTTTGTAAACATAGAAAACTAATATTAGTGGTCAGAGTTTGTGTAGAGATAGGAGTTCTAGGGCTAAAAGCCAAGCCAGAGTCAACATTTGTTCTCAAATTAAAATTGTTGGTTTGGGTCTCGATATGCTGAAATTTTACTTGTATATATTTTACGCAGTATCTAAATTCATATTCGATTTTGTTGCGTAAGCGTTACATGTGATACGAGAACGGGTGGGTTAGAATCGTAATAGAGTAGTGGGATAACACAATAAATTTAATTTTTCGGTTGTCGTATATATATTATGTATACATACATACTTGTTTTCTTCCTTTTCATCGACCCGCAAAATTTCGCTGCAGGAGATGGAGTTGGTTAACAAGTTGGTTATACCGCCATCTGTCGGAAGTCTTAAGATGTTTTTGAATTATTCTATACTCGACTTTCATAACAAACATGATTTATACGAGTTCTTGGAGCAATATGGGCCGGCCATATAGTTCGATAAAACGACAACCGATGTGGAAGAAGCGTCTTAGTACAGGTGCTGCGCACACACACCCGCCTTGCCCGCCAACAGTATTGCACGTTCCTCTATAACAAATATTAACAAAAGTTATTTCATCTTTTATTATGGTCACCAATAGGGACCCCTATGGAGTCAGCACCTAAATAAGTAAACAAACTTATCGCCGCCTGCTGGCCGATAAAGTTTCTTTCCTTCAATAGTATTGCATATTCGTTTTAATTTCAATGATGCGATGTTATGATACGTGAGCGCGGCAAATGACTGTTGCGATGCCGAATGACGAATGCGCAACAGTTCTCTAAGTACAGGTTGCTATAAGATGCTGTTTTCTAAAATTTTAAATAAATTCCTAAATAATAACATTTAATGGAAATATAATTTCTTCATGAAAGGAAAGTGTGAAATCGTATACGTGTGTTAAAGAAAAGTCCCCACGTAGCGGCACGTTATATATAAAATAAATGGATGGAGTGATGACTTGGTAAGAGATCCGATGCGAAGATGATCGATTTCCTTACACCGCTCTGGTACTTCCATTAGTCAAAACTTACGCCCTATAGCGAGATAACATCTCTTTCGCTGGTTTTTATCTGACATTAATATTCATCGCAACTGTTTTCGTGACCCAAATACACATGGCCACATCAAAAATTCAACGTGAACACAAGTTAAGCGAAAATGCATGCATATTTAAACACTTTCACAGTCCTTTTGCCTAATATTTAATAGGAACGTAATTGTATAATTGTGTATAATTTTTCTAGAATAATGGTGACATTTGATGGTAAGTCGATCCTGTGACCCATCTTATCATATCATCATCTTTGTCTATTCCCGATTGAGAATGCAGATGAATTATTGTCTCTGAGGACTAAGATGGAACGCTTCATTTCCAGTAAAAATTGTCTCCGGTTCTCTACACACGCCATACGAAACACATTAAGCTGCTATTTACGCTGATATTTTGTGAGATCGTAGTCCTTCCCCGGTAGAGCTGACCCAGTCGTGGTACAAACATAATATAGCTGCAATGTCGCTGTACCACATGTTTAAGCGAATTCTCTACATTTAATAAAGCTAATTCTATATCGCTTATTTTTAACTTTAATAAATTACACCTAAGCGTTGTATTAACCATGTACAGATGGTGTAATAACATAACATAACTAACTGAAATAAAAAAAACATGCGGGTGCCAACCCACTTGCCAAGCATAGCAACTCTGACAAACATCTCCCCTATTAGGCATAAGTTTAACAGTGAACTTTTGATATCCTGTAGTGGTAAGCATGGTGTGCTATACTTTATTATACTCTAAGCTCATTCTTCGTAAATCGGACCAACACTTTATATTTGAAAACTGAAGTTAGTATTAACTATGATATTAGGACGCATAATGCATAATTTATTGATAAATATTTTTCTACCTGTCCGACATCATTATTACATTTTATGTTTTGCAATAGACGTCTGATATGTACGTTAGGAACAATATTGTGTAATTTAGTTAATAAAAAGGACACATTAAACAAAATGGGCTTTTACTTTTTAAAAGCTTTTATAGCATGTTACGATGAAAAGAATTTTTTAGCGACTTAAATGATTTATTTTGACATATTTATGTGCGTGTACATAATTGCTTCAATAATATCACGTACGGTATTTTACCGGTAATTTATACGATAAATGGTTTTATTCTTTTAAAAAATTGATTAGGTTTAATGTTTATTTTAAATTTACCGTTGTTTTGCTCTATAAATATGTAGTTGTACTATTTTTCGGTACCATAATTATACTATATTTGATATAAAGTTATAAAAAATCGTTATAGTTTATTTACACTCGTTGATGCATTAGTTAGTGATCGCGTAACTTTTGAACGACTTGAACGGTTAAGGTCATGTTCACTAAATTATCACACGAGAGAGATATATTTAATATTGCCTCAAAACTGTGATATTCTCCCGCATCGTGAAGGCAGTTCACATACATAAATTGTAATAATTACATTTAGGCCATAGAAATACTTTGTATTTCTTACTAGAGCTCCATACCAGATATTTCTCTGCATTATTATGCACATGGATGAACACAGAGATCTCGACAAATTATTTTTGCCCAAACAAACATCTGACAGTAGAACCGAATGTCAGAAATGTTTTATGAAAATAGTCTAAATTTAATCACTTTTTATATATATTTTATACAAATTAAACACAAAATTATGCAATCACTTCTTGTATATATTTAATACAAATTTTCAAATGTTCAGCAATAATGGAGAGTGGGACACATTTACGTATCAAATAACGTGTAATTCACATAAGAAACTAGTGTATCATTTTACAGTATTTTATGTAGAAAATTGGCACTATATTTCCACCACTGGTGCGGGGGGGGGATTCCGATGGAAACACAAAAAGACAGACGTAGTCGAAGGGATCAGCAAGCTGGATTGGCAATGAGCTGGCCATATAGCTCGAAAAACTGGGGACGAAAAGGCCTACCTACTGACTTCTACTAGATGGAGTACTGCTAAGTTATGCAGGAAGTCGATGGATGCATGTGGATCAGGACCGTGCTTTGTTGAGTTATAGGTAGGAGACCTAGATTCAGCACTGGACTTACTATGGGATGAAATTTTCTGTGTTTGTAAACGGTAATCAAACACTTATCTAATACGCTATGATCTTTTAGACAGAAAAATTATTGAATATCCTACAGTCAAAAAGATTTTGGGCTTCACACCTTATTTCTTTTATTAATTTCTATAGCAAAAATATAAGCTTGAACTTCAACCCAAATTTCCGGACGGTGCTTTTTTTATCCACCTATGTAAAACGTCTATTTGGTGAATTGTCATTTTCACTTTATATTTTACTAGATTTTTAAAAGTGGCAACATATTTTCGCTTTTTATGGATGTATTTTCCACCAGTTGTTTCTCGTTTATTGCATAAACAGTTTAATATCATTCCTAAGAACCATAATGTCACTTTCGCTGCTACTATCATAATCTTAATCTTTTATATGGGGTCACTTGTAATGATATTTAATTTCTCAACTTCGCATTTTAATAAAGTAGAATAGACATTATGAATGGCATGAAGATGACGGTGTAATAGAATCCATCTTTCGACTATTCATCTCTCAACAAAAGAAACACCATAAAAGCTTGTGAGAAGAATGCAACGCAGATGCAATGAGGCTATGTATAAAACATAGTCTTCAGATTACAGCCGATGTGCATTAGTCTGGACTCTTGAGTACCTAAAATATAATTGTTAGTCTACAAACGTCCCACTGCAAAACACGGGCTCGCTCCTCTTATCAACGCGAGGGTTTGAGAAGTGGGAAGAAATCCGCTGCGCTACTGCCGTGTTTCCTATGTATTGGAATTTTTTTTTTAATTTATTCAACGTGTAGACTTCTTCCTTCACTACCGAACAAGTGGTAAATCAATACTCACTTAAATTAAAATTGCTTGAACTATTTCGTTGTTGCCGCCGAAGATAAATTAAAAAGCCACCGTGCGTTTTATTTCTAAATTTTTTTTTATTGAAATTGAAGAGACGAGAAATTATTTCCTGAACTGTTTTTGATCAGTCTGTGAAACGGTTCTGCTGAATATGGATTTCCCCCTTTGAGAGGATTTGCAGT
Organism: Parnassius honrathi; assembly: GCA_018247895.1. NCBI lineage: Eukaryota > Metazoa > Arthropoda > Insecta > Lepidoptera > Papilionidae > Parnassius > Parnassius honrathi. The sequence continues at coordinate 6,468 of DWHP01004010.1, forward strand.
AATCGATATACTTACTAGTAAATGACATATAGAATGGACTAAAAATGATATGTCAGCAATTCTTCGAAAAGAGAACTTAACTATACATATAGTACTGCAGTGGCTTAGCAATGAGTTGCTATGATGATGACCCCGGGTTCGATTCCCCACACAGAACATGGTTATTTCTCTAAGAGTAGCCAAATTTTAAACTTAAGTTCAAATATATAAATCATGATATACCGTTACTGCAGTTTTTAAAAATACGAGTAACTTTCTAAGTAAGCTTCTATTTTCATTTGAAATTATTCTAAATTGAATGTGATTTATGGGCAACAATTTTGTCTACCGATCGACCCTTACGAATGTGTGCGTGCACAGTAAAATCAGTTTAAATAATGCATTACCACGCATTTTGAATTTAAAAGACAAAAAAGGACTGAATGTTTTAGACTTTTTTAATTAATTTTTCTTTACCATTTTCCTATATTACATATTCCGAACCTTATCTGCAAATCTGGCCTAATATTGCAAACTAACTCCGTTAATATGTAACGGTATTGTGGTGCAGTGGCTTAGCAATAAGTTGGAGCGCTGATGACCTTGGGTTCAATTCCCACACGGAACAAATATTTATTCTATAATGTATTGTATAGACAAATACTTGTTCCATATACAGGGTATACATTATTTTTACGGGTCTAAAAATGTTCATCTGGCCTTTAAATGATTTTTCTTATAAAATTAAACGCGCTTGCAAAGCGGGTTTACAACTCGCTTACCACTTGCTCAAAATTCTACATACTCATTTATACCTACGCTTTAACTGTTTTATTGTTTTTATTTTTTTACCTATCATGCAATGATTTATGATTTATAAAAATAAAATTAATATGTTTCTACAGTTCTCCGCAGCGAAGGTTTAATTTCAGAACTTTACTTACTAAGTTTCTGTATTCAAAAACAATAGATGAAGCGGCAGTAGATTTTATTGTTACAAATGTTACGAGGCACAAAACAATAAGGGTTGTATGCCACGGTAACAATGCTAAGAATTCTAAATTAAGGACAAAACTAGCGACGTGCTTGCAAAATTCGTAAACTGAATTCTTGTTGTGTTTGGTTTTCGACCGCGTAGGGCAAATACGAGTAATTTTTAATTTGGGTAAACGGGAACGAAACAACTTCTCCAAATGCTAGTCTTACATAAACTCAACCGCCAGAGACTTATTTGTATGGGCAGAGTTTACACAGTCATTTTTAGGAATAAATTTCCGTTATATTCGTTCTAAATTGCTCATCCCTACAAACTGACGGGAACAAGAACTCATCATCATTATCATTACAGCTCTTCTCAAGTTCACAGCGGATCGTAGGCCTTCCCCAATGCCAAAAAGCACGGTTACACTTCAGTCACCGGTAGGAGGTTGCCCCTCGAGAACCATTCATCCGTATGGGTTGCCGGTTCTTTAAGTTATATGGCCGTCACGTTGCCACTTTAGCTTACTGGATCTTTAGGTCATGCCAGTAACACTGATTCTACTGTGGGTATTCTCATTTCAAAGGCTTTCACGCCCCGAGTGAACCCTCTCCATAGCTCGTTGAACAATCTTGAGCTTCTTCACAGGACCAGCAATACGAGTAAAGAACCACATCTCATATGCGTGATATTTTGTAATTGACAACTGGTTGGAACCATCATTATCGAGCAATATTCCCCTACCCGCCTTTCAATTTACCTTATTTTTGTACGTGGGGAAATTCTCATGGATACTTGCCTACCGCGGGGGCGATAGACAAGTTATGCCAAACTCTCACCGACTTAAACATCGTGGGTGTTCAACGCTTCGCTTTTTTCTAAGACTACGGGAACGCTGTCATACACCACCTCAACCCCGATGTCGGTAGTCCTTTTAAGCTCATTCTAAATGAAGTGGGCAGGAGGTTTCCACCCCATCTTCATTAAGAAGCACACGGGAAATACGTCGAATGCACCATCTCGAATAGAATAGTATAAGACGACGGATAACACCCGTTTCCGCCGCCTTGGCAGCAATCACGGCTGGTGGAGCATTTTTTATCATGAGATGACTTTCTAGTTGTAGAGATCACTTAGCATTCTTAAAATACCTGTATCTATATAATAATATCAAGCGGATTAAAATATAGTAGATTATGTTTGTAGTGCTTTACTAAATTTCAACATTGTTTTTAATATTTACATTACACCGGATACGTCAAACTAATAAGGGCCTTATGCAAATGTCAATTGAACGGATATTGCTTGTTAATACGAATAAGATCAAATAGGTATTGCTTAAGTCTTATATCCTCTATTACTGCATAATTATCAGTAAATTAAATTTAAATACAGACGTAACCTTACTACCTGAGATTAAACGGTATTTCAAAGATATGTTGTAAGACGCCACTTATTTCTTGAGATATGAACTTGTCCTAAATTAATATACACTTTAACTCTCTAGCTACGAGTGTAACGAGATTGAAAACAAAAAAAGGTTTTGGCGAAGCAGTTATAACGCTCAATATCAAGTAAAATTGTTTGAACGAATTTACAAACGTAGATCTTACTTATCATTTATAAGAGGATATATATAAATGAAGATAATTTAGTGTTTATTAGTGATCTTAATGCCAATTGAATCAAGGCTTGCTAGTACAGATTGGACTCAGGATTACCTAATGTAACAGCGGATATAGCAGTAAGTTATAGTATTGTTTTCTGTCCGATAAACATTTTTCATTTTTCGTTCACATTTCAGCATGATTTCATACGTAACAATTTTATAACATAAAACAATTCATAGTTGCAAATGTCTCCTATTAATTTATATACCGATTCAACCTAATCATAGCGTATTGCCTGTATTACACAAGTAGACAGGCAGAGTAGCAGCGAGCTACTACGTCCACTTAAGTCAAAAAATTGAGTTTACAATTAAATAGAATATTTTAAAAGTGTGATAGTTCGCCTTTACTATCACAAGTAATATATCTTTTAAGACACACACGCCTTTTAAGATATTATAGGCAAATAACACAGTTAGCACATTCTTTTTTGTTATATATGACACATTAAAATGGGATCCTTCAGTCCCAGACCAATATGGAAAAAAATAGTGGAAAATTAAAGGTGCAAAAATAAAAATTATTGCGTAAAGTATATTAAAAGCATTAAAAAATCTCATTTCTTATTCTTCTCTTCATTATTCTTACATAAAGCGTTATTGACTGATACTTCTAAACTTTTACTTACAAAGTACGGTACTTATTCTTATATTGCCTTACTAAGACTTACTTTTATTTACAAAAGCAACACTTTCCAGGAAACAATTCATCATTTACAGTTCGATATACGTGTAAATACAATCTACACAATCTATTTCTTTATGGACATACTTTATACGTGGTGATACAACTAATATTACCGTTAATTACTATGTGTTCTCGTTTTATTACCTCGGTAAACTTTGAGATCACTATTATGATGAGAATTTGTGACAGAACTTGTCATGTAGGTATTTATGTGGGTAAATACATTCGTTTACAAAATTATACGTATAGAGCAATATATAATTATGGTTTTGTTATGTTTTAAATATGGGTTTGACAGTATGTCTATCGATATACGCCATGAAATTGTTTGAAGTTGTCTATGGATCTAAATTGTTAGTTATTTAAATTTATTGCTTGGGACTACTTTGTGACATATTTATTTCCTTTAAAAGAAGTTAAGAATGGACTGAAAGCAAAGAAAAGTAAATGTGATAAATTCAGGGAGTGTTGCTAAATTGCATTGCATAGTCACAGGTTAGGAGAATTCATCAACACATCATTATCATCTACATTACATCCATCAAAGACTACTGCTGAATATAGGCCGTCCCAAAGATAGGATATCCCTCTCATAGGGAGGATACTTGCTATAGTTAATACGCTTGGCAGAAAGGCTACCACCGAATTTTATTTTTATTTTCACGTTGTTATTGAGATCACGCTGCTGCCCATCTACTGTCTCCACTTACGACACTCACGAGACCCAAGGGACGATACGGAGTAGTGGATATTCTTACACTGCCACTGTACAGTTTAAGCAATATTATTAAATTAACATATATACGTATAAAAAGATGGATTTTTGCAAATATACTGATATGTTTGCTCAGGGGCTAAGCGTTCGGTATAAATATCATAGCACCTACGCGAGAAACCCGTTAACCCGTAAACCGATCCTCGTTAACACTGAAGAAATTGTTAATTGTATTTTCAAGTGCTGATTTAACAGGTGTCGTGAGGAAATCTGCATATCAGAGAGAGTAAAAAATTCAAGGAGATGTGAATTCCGCCAACACTGTTTGGAACACTTCTTTGCTCTAAAACTCTCTCGTATATAAGTGGAGGCGTACCCAGTGGGACGTATATAGGCCGTATCTTTTCAAAATGATTGTTAGGGTCAAACAATCAACAGAAGTCTTCATTAACTGATCGAGCCTGTGCACAGGAGAAGGACGAACTTATCTTTTTACTTTTATATATACGAGTATATATAAGTAAAAAGAAATGTTCATCCATTTATTTTAAACGGCTTAACAGATTTACAAGTTTGACCATTGTACTTTACGAACCATTTTGGAAGTCAGTTCTTTAATCCTATTGTAAGTTAACGTAGTTTACTTAACGGTTAAACTCCCGAGATAACTTCGATATCTAGTTAGTTACGTGTCTACGCTTATTGCTCCGGAACTTTCAGGCGGTCGGGCATAATTACTGGTTTTACAGTCTTTACACTTAATATATATATATTTTAATTATTTGTGGTTAACACGTCATACAATAAGCCTTTTCAAAGTTGCAGTATTTGATGTCATAGAAACTTCTTTTCAAATAATATTATAACTTAACTTCGTTTGACCTTTAAACAATAGTACATGATAGGGATGTACTGTATCTATATTTTAGTTTTATTACGAATGGGTTGGCACGGCTCTGGAGGACAAACATCTCTTACGGAATATCTCCGTGAAATAGCTGCTCAATGGTGCTGTGTCACGAGGGGTGGTTCAAGGAACCAGAGACCTATTTTATTGTAAACGGGTCATTACGGGTGAAATAGTAGCTTAATGCCGCTGTATTTCGTATGGTGAGTGTAGAGAACCGGAGACCCTTTTTACTGGAAACGAGGCATTCCATGTTAGTGCTCACGGGTGACAACGCATCTGCATTTTGTTTTATAATCGAGGATACATGTAGATGTCTATGGGCCGCAACAACCACTTACCATCAGGTGGACTGTGTGCTCGTTTGTCATCCTATCCTGTAAAAAAATATAATAATTGGGTCGTACCTGTCCTCATATATAGCTTTGGCATACTAAGGTGGACTCAGACTGAATTTAACGCCCTGGATAAAAAAGTCCGCACTACCATGACGTCCCATAGGATGAATCATCCGTAATGAGGCTGTACTTGCCGCAAAAGCATGGTGAGCGTGGCTTTCTGGGCGCGCTCACCATGCATAATCGCGAAGTGTGCAGCCTCCGTCATTATTTCCTGGCAAGATCAGATGATCCATTTTATAATGACGTTATTTATTGGTTCTGACTGAGAGACCGCATGGAAGGAGAAAGAGCTCCACGGGAGGTAGTTCAGGGCTCTACATGAGCCCTTCATCGATATAATTGCCTCCATCAACTGGTTACGTTTCGGTGACCTCTTCGGGGAAACCGAGGTTTTTGTCTGTGGAATACAGGATCAGGTTATTACGACTAACAACAATCGAAGATACATTCTAAAGGATGGCATCGTCGAAGTCTGTCCAGCTTGTCGCCATCCCGGTGAGTCACTTAGGCATGTCATCTTCGGTTGTACGGCGCTCTCTTACTCTCGAAAATGACCGCGCCCGGCTCTACTGTGACCAGGCCATCATCACAAAGAGGACTATTTTGGAAATAAGCCTGATACTGTACTGATGGACCGGACACAGAGAAGGATATTTTTGGTAGACATTGCCATTCCATATGACGAGAACCTAGTGAAAGCCGAATCAGATAAGAAAACAAAATATCTAGACCTGACTCACGAGGTGACCGACATGGGGGGTGGTCTGACGACTGAAATTATTCTTGTAGTCGTCTCTGCGAATGGGCTCTCTGGCAACCTCTCGGGTCATCTGAGGAGACTGGAACTCAGTGACGGACCGCTTCGTGCTTAAATGCAGAAAGCGGTGCTCCTTGATACCGCTCGCATCGTCCCCCGGTTTTTTTCCCTTTCCCCCAAACACTCGGCCGTTTGGTGTCCACTGCCGAGGGCTTTCTATCTGGTTGGGCTTTTATTTATTTATGTATTTTTTGTATTTATTTTATTTCATTGATATTTATGCATATTTATCATTTCATTTTCATTTATAATTATATATTTATAGAACCCAACCATATGAGAAAACTATATAGTAACTC